>JAOEHX010052842.1:0-37032 GCA_025448015.1 Bolborhynchus lineola | reverse complement strand
TTCCCCTGTTTCAGTTTGAACCCGTTACCCCATGTCCTATCACTACAGTCCCTAATGAAGAGTCCCTCCCCAGCATCGCTATAGCTCCACTTCAGACACTGGAAGGCTGCTCTGAGGTCTCCACGCAGCCTTCTCTTCTCCAGGCTGAACAGCCCAACTTTCTCAGCCTCTCTTCATGCAGCTATGCTGTGCTATGCACTGAAAGCCAAACCTGTTAACACCCTTTACCTGGATTTTTGTGTACAAAGGGGAAGGATGCTGAAGGGAGGGTAATGTCCTTTTGAAACCCTTCGAGATACTGGAAGATGTACTATACAAGACATCTCACCTGTCTGCAGCAATAACATAAGAATAGAAGAGAAGTGTGTCAGTTAGTGAATGAAGCACTGCATAGCCTCTGAAGTCAGGATGATCTGCAGCAGCTCTCATCCTTCTATGTCATACCGTGGTAAACAGAAGCATAAATGCACAGAAGCCTGGTGGATGCTGCTCCTATAGAGATAACATGGGAGTGCAGTGCCCAGGAAATCCATGCCAGCTCTACAGAGTTATTACAAGCCTATTAGTTTTTAGCTGTAGAGAAATATCAGAACTTCCATGTGGCCTTACAAGCTTCAGTATCTTTATGCTAGCAATGGAATGTGGTCTGTTATCAGATTTACCTGAAAAGTCAGAGGTTTTCCTCCTGTTCTTCTCTACATCCTTTTAACCCCCGATTCCAGAGCTCTGGAGCTGCCAGGTCAGACTTATTTCCCCCTTATTTTGCACTATTTCAGCCTGAAGGGATGTTTCTTCAGCTTCTTTGGGGCATTTACAACCTGATGGTGAGCTGGACATAAACCCTGTTGATGCCTCCCTCCTCCCCTGCGGCTGAAGGTGGGAAATGAGGAAGGATCCTGGTATTTGTCCCAGCACTGCTAACACAGTCCCAATACTATTACAGCCTTTTTGATCTCTAAATTAACAGAACCTCTTCTGAGGGTGGCTGCTGCATGCGTGGAGATGCTATGGGAAGCAGAGCAGTATCATAAGGCAGAGAAATTGTCCTGGCAGGCTGACCCTGGTGCAGGGCTGGATGATGATGGAGTGTTGTGATGGGACCTGGTGAAGAAGTGGCTCTTCACTGAGCAAACATCAGCTTCTGGTGACCCACGAGGTCCCTGGGCCAGGCACAGGGAGCCCTTGACTTCTGCCATGCATCCCAATGCTTTTCTTAGCCTCTGATGAAGTCCTTTCAGTGGGATCTTTAGGAGCACTTGGAGCCTGGCTTTGTGTCTCCATGGCTTGGTTGAAGGTAGCCAAGGGAAAGTGGGGAGTCACTGAGTCACACGTGGGTGCAAGGTGCACGCTTGTCAGCCTGAACACAGTGTGTATAATTAGACTGATGCAAACAAGGCCATATAAATGCAAATCGAGTGTCACACCTCATTTAGCATGCTTCAAACCTGCCTGTGCTGCTGCTACTGCTGCACAGCATCTCCCCTGGCTCACACAGGGGATGCGGGTGATGCTGTGGCCCCAGTGGGTGATGGAGATGAGGCTCCAATGCTTGTTTTTGGGGTGAATCTTGGATTCTGGCTGGGATTTTGCTTTGTGATGGAGTTGGGGTGGGTGTGAAGTCAGTGATTGCGTTATTGTGTGCTGGGGGGAATTCCTGCCTCTAAAGACCCTGCTTGGGTCTGTGGTGATGCCTTGGGATGCATCTGCTTGGGAGGGGAGCGCTGACTCCATTTAGTGCCTGACTCTTCCTTGCTTGGTTTCCATGTATCCTCCTCATGGTATTTTGTTGGGTGAAAAGAACATGGAAAAGGAGGAAAACACCCCCTAACCTCTCTGCTGCCCAAATGGGATCTGTGTTTTGAGCCCTGTTTGGGGGCTGATCTCTGCAGCTTCATTCCAAGCCCTGACATCCCTGTTTTGGGAGAGCTGGAGCAGCCTTTCCTTCATTGCAGCCTGTCTGGTGCAAACAGCATTGGTGCTTCCCAGCCCCGTTTTGCTGGTGCTCATAAAGCAGTGCAGAGCTACTGTGCAGCTGCAGACTCCAACGGAATCCTGCTTTTCCTTCCCAAAATAGCCGAAGACAGTGTTTAGCAACAACAATTCCTTCTGCAATGGCAGTGACTGACACCAGCAGCTCCTGGCGAGGGATGCTAACGGTGGATCTCAGGCAAAGGGAGACATTTCCCTTCCTTCAAGAGCTCCAACCTGTAGTTTGCAAGTTAAATTGCTCTGATGTGATTGAAACCCACCTGGAATGCGGTTGTTATTTAGTGACACACTGCTCCAGATTGATGCTTCTAAATTACTTGTGTGTTAGACATTAATGACTTGAGAAGGGCAAACACTGTGTGACGGTGCAGGAGCTCGCTGCATCCCCCTTCCATAATTAAAGCTTTCTGGAATAAGGGGAAGGGGAATACAGGAAAGCCTTGAGCAAACCTGGCTGATGGCTCAAGGAGGACGAGGGGAGTGTGTGCAGGGGGGAACCCCTGGTTTTGATCATCTGGACATGGTGGGTTTGGAGTGTGGATGGTGGGTGAGCATGGAGGTGATGGAGAGCCCTCCTCCATCTGTGCTGGGTGATCTGGGGGTCTCTTCCCAGATTGTGCCAGCAATGTGTGTCCCCAGGCTCGCCAAGGAGACAGAAGGGAGATGGGATCGGGAGGAAGGCTTGTTGGAGCCATGCTGGAAGAGCAGGCGTGAGCCACTCAGCAGAGCCGTTTCCTAAACTGAATTTTAACCACTTCCATTACTTGTTTCTCTCTAGGAGTAAATCCACCCTGAGGTAGGATCACAGCTCATCCCCATCTCTGCTGAGCAAGATCCTGCCTGGAAGCAGCTCAAAAATCCCTAATTCCCATCTTCTCCTCTCTTTAGTTGCTGCTTTTAGGTACAACCAACCCTGCCACAGGCATCACCTCTGCAGAGCTGCTGTGAGCAGGTTGCAAAGGGAGGTTTATCTTGGTACTGTGCTTACGTTCCTTTGCTTCCAGGTGCTTTTGTGTCCCTCTGGATCCTCCCAGATGCCTGAAGGAAATACCCCACTGATGGGTAGCAGTTAAATGTGTCCTCGCTCCACACTCTTTTCCAGCAGCAGTGATTGTGTTGGGACTCAGCAGCCTGGGTTCCTGGTGTGGTTTTGGGTGGAGAGGAAGCATCTCTCCCCTTGCTGGGCCCATTTGGAGAGCTGCACGTGGGGATATTACCAGCTTGTAGCTCCCAAAGGCTGAGAGGCAATGACAGCTTCAATCAAGGCTGAGTGCAGTCAGGTTTGCTCCTGACATGTTTGTCATCACCTCGCAAGCACAGTGGTTAAAATGGACCTTTGCGTGAGAAATGCCTGGAGGAAATGGCAATGTTTTTCCTCTTTTCTAACCAAAGTTGAGGGGTTTTCACCCAAATGTGTGCTTGTGATCAAGAGTTTTGAGAAACTACAGAGGAACTCTGCGCTCAGCAGATGCGGGTGAGTGCTCAGTGCAGAGATTCACCTTACTGGTACTGCTGAAACCTCATGAGATCACTGGAGAAGGGTCAGGAATGGATCCCACCCTCCTTTAATTTCCTCTATTTGACTTATTTATGGCACAGGACCTTTCCTGTATCATCACTTTCTGACTTCCTGCTCCAGGGTTGGTCTGCTCAGAGCCAGTGATGAGCAGATGGTTGGAGGTCGCAAGTCCATTCGTTGCAACACAATAAGAAACCCAACTGGACCAGCCCAGTGCCTTGATTTCAGCAACCACTGCACCAGAGACCTACAAGAGGAAAAGGACCATGGTGATGCTGAGGAGCTGCAGGTACCCGTGGGGCTGGAGGTGATGAAGCACACCAGGAGGTTGCATGGTGGCAGGGACAGGATGTGCTGAGCTTTCCACATGGACCTATCCTACTGGGCTCGGTCATTGCTACTAAAATGAGAGTTGGAATTTCTCTCCCCTCCTATAGTTTTGAGATGCACAAGACAAGTGTGGAATGCTTGGCATCTCTCTTGAGGGGACCTGCCATTGGGAAAACACAGTTTTGAATGAGATGCGAGCATGACAGCTGCCTGACTCCGGGTTTAGTACAGCTGCTCATCAACTTAATGGCAATAAATGAACTCCCAGTACTTTGGGACATTATGGTGCTTATGAGCTGCTTGGGAAGCTGGTTTACCCTTTCTTTTCTTTCTCCTTGGGGTTTAGGCTGTTAAAATAGCCTCAGTTTGCCTTGCAGCTCCCAGGTGATGGGTTGGAAGTGCCTTATGGTCTCTGAGCTTTGCTGTTGTTATATGGAGTTGTAGTAGCTCATCTCTAAAGGGAAAAAGAATATCTCAAACTAGCAAATGCACCAGGCAGCTGTATATAAAAACTTCATCAAATGTCACCATACATAAGCCCTGCCCTAGTTTAAATTCACAGGATTTTTCCTGCAGCCCCCATCCCATTTGGGCCCCAGCTGCATCCTATGGCAACATCCCCTTTAGGAGTAAGGTTGGTGGGAGTACAGGGAGCTGAGAATGGGGCAGGACCCTTCCAGCTCAGTGGGGTTTGGGGACGGGACATCTCTCCATGGGCTGCCCCATATGCTGGGCATTGTGTTGGGTGGAGCATCTCTTAGGTACCAAGTACGACTGTGCCTGGGGAGGCATTCCAGGAGGAGCAGCCAGAGCACCAAGGGAAAACACAGCTTGGGTGGCTTGACTCATGCCTGATGGTGTTTCTTGCCATGTGTTGTAATCACTGAGAAATGCTTTGCCTGTGGTATCATTTGCTTTAAATACATCATTAGAGAAAATGACAGCCCAAGTGGTGGGAGGATGTTAATGGCTCTGAGTGGCAGACAGAGTGCAGAAAATAATTCCCTACAAACACATCGCAGGTGGGAGCTATAGAGGAGGGAAGGAGATGCGATGAGTACATGGGCAGAGCAGGCGATGATACCGTGATGGGCCATGGCCTCTAGCTCGGAGCTGGGAGAGACTTGGAAAGCCCTTCCTTGCCTTTCTTCTATGGGGGGAGTGAGGTGATGAGGATGGCCCCAGCATGGGGCTGTGCAGGCTTAGTGGGAGGAGCGTTGGTTTGAGCACTGTGTGATGGAGCAATGCCTTGGTAAAGGACTGGGTTGCCACTGTTGTTCCATCCTTACTGCATGTCTGGTGTGGGTTTTGTGGTCCTGTCCCCCTTCACCCCAAACAGGAGGTCTGGGGAGGAAACCCCTCCTCCCCCTCCATCAGAAAGGCCTTGTGCTCCCCAGGCTGCTGGGATGAAGCTCCTAGTGTGCAGTGTAGCATCAGGACACCTAAGCTGGGCTGCTTCCCTTTTACTGCACGAAGAACAGCAAGGAACAAAGTGTGATTTAGACTTTGCAGCTCTCTGTTTGTTGTTTTTATCACTCTTCTGTCCTCAAAAACCTTCTGTTTCTGCTGCATCTCTGTGAGCAGCAGTACAAAAAGATGACCTTTAATTTCTACTCGGCAGCCCGCAGTTCCCAGGGATGCTACACAAACACCGTGTATCCCAGTGGATAAAGGTCTCCTGCCTTGTACTTCAAAGGTGTTGTGCTGAAGCCTTCTTGGACTTCAGTTCTTAATGAAACTCTTCCTCTCCAAGAGCAATTAGCACTGAGAGATGCTCCCACACTGGGACAGGTAATTGCCCCAGCCCACAAGCTGCTTGGATCAAATACCAGGGGACACATAGAGCCCTGCAGTGCCCTTTACATCACAGCTGTGGTGTGGAGAGAAGGGCTCTTTTGAAGAAGAACCTTGTGGAAATGGTGCTTCTCCAGCTGAACTCCAGCCTTGAGCCTGTCCAGAGGTGAGGAGGGTTGGATCCTGCGTTGTTCTAAGTGTTGAAGCCATTTCTACCCATGGCGCAGCCTTATCCTATGGTGTTGTGGCAAAATCAGTAGGATTTGGTACTCCACTGCTCTGATGGGCCATGCCCCATCTCCATGCATCTTTCATGCTTCAAGGTGTGCAGTTTGCCCCCATATTTCCCCTTTCCCTTTGCACTTACAGCAAGCAATCTTTTCTTTCCTCTAAAGGAACCTGCATGGAGCTGCTGGAAACTGGCTGCACGTGGCCACAGAAATCCCTCCAGAGGAGGTAAAATTGTCCAGGTTCTCCTTTGGTTGGCCAATGCAGGCAAATGACTGGGAAATCCCAAGGTTTCCCTTCAGGGAGATGGGAATCACTGCTCTGTGGCTTGCTCTGCAGGGACATAGGGATGCGTTGGTGGGGTCTGGTGGTGGAACCAAGAGAACACACAGTGCTGAGTGGGGAGATGGTGGCCATGTGGCACATAAAGGCAGTACGGAGCATCTTGGCCTCTTCCAACCATCCTTTTATCTGCTTCAAGTGGGAAACTGCTTCCTGCACTTCTAGCTCCAAGTGTTCTGGGCAGAGCATTTCAATGCTGCAGCGTAGGCTGAGCTGAGAGGGATGGGAGGGAGAGCAACACATTCATCCAGGAGACATTTAAGAGGTTTAGATTCAGTTTCTCTTAATTATTTCTTTCCATACTCACATTCCTGAGGATGTACCATCGCTCCTGGCACCGGTCTGGGCTGAAGGCAGATTTATGCCTCCGTTGAGGGGGATGTGGCCGTGGCTGCCCCATACGTGTCTGGTTCTCAGATAGGAGTATCTATAACCCCCTGGCCAGCCTGCACTGTTCCTTGTGTTCAGTGGTGCTATGGGGGTTTTCCAGCTCTCCAGCTAAGAGGGACACCCACAGCACTGCCTCCAGCACAGCAGATGGAGAGAAAAGGGATTTATTTACTGTGAGCGAGCTGGGAACATCCCCAAACACTTCCCTCTGCCAGCAGCAGCAGTTGGGAAGGGAAAACACTTGAAAATGATGGAATTTGTTGACTGTCATTAGTGTTTTATCTCCTCCATGAGTGCTGTGTGGATATGTTGATTCTAGCGAGGGGTTTCCCAAGGTTGGGAGTTCCTGATGGGATAAATGAGATCCCGGCCTCGATACGAGGCCCTGAGGGGATGATGTGGTCATTTTCTCAGCTTTTAAGTTGTCTCCTTCAAATGTGGCTTGAAGAAATTAACTTGAAGGATGGTTTTCTCCTAAAGCCAGTAGGAATTAAGGCGGAATGGCATCGAGGTGTCCCGGGTCGTGTGGGAGCAAGGCATGAGCCTCAGAGGTTTTATTAACATGGATCTGTGAATTAAGTAACATCTCTGTGAAGCTGCAGAACTAAATAACCAGTCAAGGTAAAGCTCATGTTTCCATTCAGGTAGGAAGAAAATGAATGGGCGTTTCTGGAATGAAATTGGGAACACCAGGAATGGCTGTTAAGGAACAAAGGGTCAGTTGTCGAATTAAGGGGGAAGAAGGATCAATGGGTCCCACCTCTGCTGAAGCCCTCCTGAGTTGCTGAACCTGGAAAAGATTATAACAAATATATAAAGAATTATTACTAAATGTGAAAAGGTGATGCTGGGAATGGGTGGGCCTGAGGAGGTTTTCCATCCGCAGGGATTTTCCTCACCGCGCGCAGCTGGTGCGGCTCCAGTGGGAGAAGTGCTTGGAAAAGCTGCCTTTGCCTGAGCTGTTTTCATGTTTCCCCCTCGGTTTTCTTTTGGCAATTCCTCACGCTCGGTGTTTGTTGCAGCAGTGAGGTGCTCTTTGATGCAGTTACAGCTACGAAGCAGAAGGCTGGAATAGCTGATTTACATTCCAAGCCTCCTGCGAGACAGATGAAAGCAGTCACTTGGATAGCTGCCGGCTCCCAAGGTTTGTCTCTGCTCTCAGATCTGCTCCTGGGATGGATGGTATCAGCTCGAGGCTGCCTTGTGGGGATTTGGAGTCTTTCTTTTAGTCTTTCTGCTACTTGACTGCACTTGAAGAGCATCGAGTGCTGTCTGTGCATGAGGGACAGTGGGAGTGATGGAATGGGTGCTCTTTTGCTGGTGGGAAATGGTGCCAGCTAGTGAAGCTGCATGGAGGTCACTGCATTAGTGGTCACCCGAGGGCAGGAGGCAGCCAGGAAGAAGCTGGATGTGGGGTATGAGGCTGAACATCCTCCATCTGTGGGGATGTTGAAGCTTGGAGCAAACTGCTCTAGTGGAAGTTGTCCCTGCGCATGGCAGGGGGTTGGGACTAGATGAGCTTTAATGTCTTTTCCAACCCAGATCAGTTTGTGGTTCTGTTTGGTGGGCAATTACCTCCATGTCCAGTGCTCATCCTGGAGGAAATAATTTATAATTGAAATATGATTCGCAGCTAAACTAATGATGGATTGATTGTGCCCTTCTGTTTGCCTTTCCCTGCTTCATCCTTAACCTCTTTAGAAGGTCGGTAAACGAGTTAGGGGATCTGCTCCCACTCCAGCTGTGCACCAGCTCTCCTGCTTGATCTATGTGTGCTCTCCAACCTTCTTCCAGCTGCTGCAAGAGGGACTCAGCTCCTGGCAGGCCCAGATGTGCTCATGGAAACCTTCAGCATCTCAGCTGCTGCTGATGGGTATATTTACAAACATATCTATCGCTGCTTTCACTAGGTATGTTCTAGGGCTTATCCACATGGTTGTCAAGAAAACTGGGTGTAGAAGAGGTGGAGAACAGTAGAAACAGCCTCATGTAGGTGGTATGTGGAAGTTCTGCCCTGAAATGCAGCAGTCTGGCCAGCATTAACCAGTGCCTGACACACGTGTGGGATCCTTTCTACCTGCATGTTGCAGGGATGCAACATGAAACAAGTACTTGTTAAAGCAGTGCAAGAATATGTGCCTGAGGTGAATAAGGATGTCACAAAACACATAATAGGGACACCAAGTGTGTTTTGCTGGACCCGAGAGATCCAGAGAGCATCCCACACATCTCCTGGAGTCCAAGGTGCTGCCCTACACGGGAATTCCCTCCAAGGGGAGCACACCTCCTATTTCTCTCCAATAGCTCCCCCATAAAACCAAGTCAATGAATCCACCAAGTGACTCACTGAGGCGAGGGCAGGGCAAATTACATGGTATTTGGATGTTTGGAATTAACAGAATTAGCTAATTAGGCAAGCTCTGAGCTCCATCCCACAATTACCAGGCACTGGTGGGTGGGAGCAGCCCTGCTCCACATCCAAAGGAGCCTTGGAGGTGACAACGAGGAGTCCTCGTTTAAAACAGGCAAAACAAGCCTAAAACCCACCTGGCTGCATCTGCATGAAGGAGAGCAGGTATTTAGTTAAGGTTCTAATCTCTCTGTGCAATTACTGTGGCAAAAGCAAAGCTCCTGCTTATCCGTAAGTGTTGGTAACTCCTCTTGCATCTCACAGGCAAAGTGCCAGAACAGAGGAAGTGGTAAAAGCTGATTGTTTGGTTGCTGCTGGGACATGAGCTGTGCTGTGTGTCCTCTCTAATCACATGCTGGGGTTGCTGCCTGTGCTGTGGCTTAGGCTGGGAACCCTCAGGATGCTTCCAAGTGGAGTAAATCCTGATCCAATGTATGTGGTTTCCATGCAGAGGAAGGCAGGGCTGTACGGTGCAGACATGGGGCAGAGGGATGAGCTGGGCCTGCTGCATCCTGCTGTGTGCCTCTGGTTTGGGTCGGTCTGGACATCAGGGTGAATCCATGGCAGGGGACTGTTTGGAGGCATTCACCAAGTGGTGTGGCCAAGCAGCTGTGCTTCTGTTGGGGCTAAATCTGAAACACAGCACAGCTTTCTGCAGCAGGGCTTGAATTAAGAGAGCATCTCCCTTTGCATCTCAGTGTGAACTGCCTTAGTGAATGGCTGGGTCTGCCCTGAGCCTTTTCTAAGACCGGGAAGGAGGATGGAAAGGGAGAAGGAGGGCTGTCCACGAGGGCTCATGGTCCCCCACCACCCATGGGCTCCCCGCTAGCGCTGCACTGGCATGAGGCAGTGCAGGTAACCCAGCATCTCCTCTGCCCTGTGCTGATTGCTGGTGCTGGATGTACCTCACCAGGCACAGCTCCATCTCTGAGAGAGCCTCAGGCTCCAGAGGTGCTAATTAGGGGGTATTAATAGAAAGCTGTTCCCTGCTCTGATCCAGGATTGCTGCACTTCGCTGGCTTTTTGGAGGAGGGTGGGAGCGCAGGAAGGTGGGATTTGCTGAGCTCGTTGTGTTTCAGTTATTCCACGAGACCCTCAAAAGAAGAAGCAATGTCCCACTGAGGTCCCAGTGACTCGCTGCAAGCAAAACACTCATGAATCTGAGTGAATTAATGAGTAACTTCCATTTCCTTCTTCCTTGTGAAACCTCCTTTGACTTCCATCCTGACTGAGCAAGGCAGCGCTGCAGCTCGGATGGGGCTTTGCTGGAGCTCCCAGCCCTGCAAGCACATCCAGCCCAGGCTGTTTACCATGATTATTACTATAACAAGTGAAAACCCAAGCTGGTAAAAGTCCATAGGAAGGAGATTTGCCTCCTCAGTAATAGGCAGAGAAGGGATTAACCTCATCTGCTCATGTCCAGTGAAGGAGCCGGGGTTGGAGGAGCTGTTGTGCTTTGTGTGGTGGCTTTTTGGAGAAGGACAGCTGGAAGAATTTCCCCCAGACAAGTGGGATCCTGGTCTGGACCCTCTGGTTTGGCAGTGCTGGAGGGATGGATCCTGATAGAGCAGAACTGCATCCTATGTAGTGCTGGACCATGGGGCAGCGCTTGGGAGCTGGGTGGATGCTGGACTGTGCCCTTCTGTGCTGGCCTCTTCCCTAAATCTAACTGGTGATGGGGAGCATGTGCTGTTCCTGGCTGTGTAGAGCAAGATCCTCCTGTTCTAATGCAGATACCCTGTAACATACCGTGAGGGGCTGTAAAAGCAAGTTATGTTCTGTGGCAAGTTTGTCCTCCCATGTCCTTCTCTCACCTGCAGCAGCTGTTTGAGAGTGTATGGGCCTGGGAAGGAAGCAAGACATTGGCCAAATGGTCTTACATAGAAAGAGGTGCAATGCCAGAGCTGTCTGAGACGAAAATGTGCCTTTTCTTTATGGTACATCCCCATTTTCCTCCCATGGTGAAGAGCTGCTGATGAGAGCAGGTTGGGAAAGGAAGGTTAGAGCAGGCTGCTGCACTCCTCTGCTGAGCATCACCAACAGCCCAGCCTGAGGGACTTATTCCTGACATATTTCTGGGCTCCCATTCAATTCTCAAATTAACATTCTCAATTGCATGAAGTGACTGTGGCTTGTACCTGTGATTGGGAGCGGGAGAACATCCAGACACTGAGGGAAGAATGGTGATATAGTGAAATCCCTTAACCTATTATTGAGTGATGATGCAGAGGAGCTGAAGTAGCAATAGCATTTGAATTTTCCTAAGAGGTCCATGTAGCACAATGCCTGGCTCTTAATACAGCACCAACGCCTGATAACTCCTTGCTAAGGAAAGCTCCAACAGATTGACTTTGTCCTTTATTATTCCTTCGACTCTTAGCTCATATTTCAGGTGAAGGGATGCTCAACTTGAGCTCTTAGGAAGATGAGGAGTTGTGAGCAGTGGTCCCAGGGTATGCAGTGTGGACAGCAGTGCCTGCGTGCAGGAGTTTGATGGTGATCGGGGGAGAAATCAGCTGAAATGGACTTTATTGGTGCGGTGCTGCTCGGCCTTCCCTTAGAAACTGTGCTATGAGTCAAAAGAGCACTGAAAGCTTCAATGTACCCTCCAGGTCCTGTAAAATGACAGTGAAACTTTTTGGGTCTCGCTTATCCCAGACTGCAAAGTGTTCTTCCCTTCCTGAGCCATTGTGGTGGTAGTGATGCTCCTGCCACAAAGTTTGGATCATTTTGGGGTTGGGTTGGAATCATGGAGCGGTTTGGGTTGGAAAGGACCTTAAGATCATCCAGTTCCAACCTGCTGCCATGGGCAGGGACACCTTCCACTACAGCAGATTGCTCAAGGTTCTGTTCAACCTGGCCTGAGAGACTCTTAAGATAGGAGTCACCCATGTCCCACTGATCCTTCCCCAGTTTTGAGTCACTTCAGGTTCCGTGGCTTAGCTGGAAACATCTCACCCCGCCAGCTCTGCCCCCATCTGATGCATTTGTGATGTGAGTCAGCACAGGGCAAGCTACAGGTTCATGGAAGATTCCTGTTTTCCTTAGGCAAAACCCTCAGCTCTGCCTTCAATTCCTGGGAAAGCTCCTGCCAGGAAGAGAAAGGCCAAAGGGAAACTGCAGCATGGGAGGTATTTGCCCTCCTGCATGCTATTTCCTGAGCTCTGTGAGTCAGGGGCTTGCCTTTCAAACCTCAATAATAACCAAATAGAGTAAATACAGGGAGTTAAGGAGCATTATGGTTTGGCAACTACCAGCAATAGCCTCATTCTTTTCTATTAGAAGGATGGAGAGGGTGTAATTTGGAGCGCTGCTCCTGCCTCTCGCCCACCGTGCTTTTCACTTGGTGCCTTATTAACCAGTTCAAGGGGACCCTGCACAAGTGTTTGTTTTGCTCTGGGTCTTTTTTTACACTCCCCCTTTTATTTTATTTGATTTTTTTCTTTTTGTGTGGGCCTTTGGGAGCAGAATGCTAAAAATGTCATTAAGAAGCCATTGACCACACAGGCCCTGCACATTTCGCTGATGAAAGCCACTGCCTATTGCTTTAGAGGAAGGAAGATGAAGTACAAGCCAACTGAAAGAGCATTCCTGGGAAGAGTGTGGGTGAAGCTGCTGCAGGAAAGACCTTCAGTGACGTCCTTTGTCACTGAGACAATCACTTGAGGTCTGCAGGGACACCGGGCTCTTGAGGAGAGCTGTGGCTTCATAGATGGCTCTTGTGTGCAGAAAGAGGGATTGGGTGAGAACATTGTGGCCTCGAAGCTTTCTTGCCGACTCAGTGCATGCTCTGTGCTGCAAGGTGGGGTGGTGGGGGCTCGTGTCATGGTTGTCCTAAGGAAAGGGTGATAAATGGGAGATGTGCTGTGGAGGAGGGTGTTGAGGCAGATGCCAGTGGAGGGGGGATGAAGGTGACTGCAGCTGGATCAGAGGTGAAATTGCATCTGACTCTCACCTTGGCATCTCTTTTTGTCATCCAGTGTGGTGACCTGGGAACAAGCTGTCTAGCAGAGATGTCCCCTTCCCACCTCCTTGCTGGCTCTTTGCTTTCCTCCTTCAATGTGCCCAACCCAAATGTTGTGATGCTGATGGGCAGTGATAACTGCTGGATGCTGCCCTACCCTGGAAGGGGGTGCTGAACCACTGAGGAACAGGAGACATGCTTGCACCCTCTGTACTATGGAGCTGCCTGTCTGCTCACAGGCACTCTCCCTCTGTTGCAGAGCATTGTAGATGGAGCTTGTGGCATGTGGTATTCTAGTTAGATGCAGGGCTTTTGTCAGCCTGGAGCTGAATGTTCTGCCCCTTGCATTTAAAACAAGCTGCTGCCTCTTTTAGTTTAGTTATTACCATTTGCACATTTTAATAGACAGAAATCCTGTTTCATCCATGCTTAGAGTTCCTGTGGATGGAGTGATCCGTGCAACCACATGGGCTGAGATGCTTTAACTGGTCATCATACAGCTGGCACAAGAGCTACAGAGGGGAACTCTGCTGCTCTTCCAGAGGGCTGATGGATGCGATTCACCAAAGCCTGAAGTTGTCATTTTCCTCTCTAGCTGTAAATGGTTCCGAGTGACAGCGTATGAAAGACACTACATCAAACTAAGTGGAATCAGATAGATAACAGGCCTTCCCAGGGAGCTGAAATCACCTGGCATTTGACTATACGGCTCTTGAAACTCGTGAGGCATCGCATGACCTGGGTACCAGCTCACGTGTATGCCTCAGTGCTAATCCAGTGCTATACCTTGGTATGGATGTACCCATGGGCAGCGTAATTGTGTTGGTGTTGCTTTAGAAGTCATGTGGGGTGGTGATGGTCTCCTTTTCCCCCTTCCTGTGGATGGGCTGATGCTGAAGGATGCAGGATACAATGTTCTGGGGTAGAAAGTGAGCAGATGCTACTGGGATGAGCATCCGAGTGAGAAACAGTGCCAATCCTGGCTCTGAAGTTGTCCTCTACTGCGGTGAGAGGGAGGTCGTTAGCTCTGATTAGAGCATTTGTGATTCCAACAAGGCCTTTCATTTCCACCCTGGCTTCTGTTCTGCATATTTGATGTTCTCTAATGAGAGAGTGCAAATGGTAAGCCGTTAGAATAATATTGCTGCCAGGTTCGTACACTGATGACAAGAGTTATCACCAGCTGAGTAGTTCAGGACTTAACAAAAGGTACAAAACAATTAAGCTGTGATTAACAATCAAGTGTTTCTGTAATTACAGTGCTGGTTTGTGGTGCTGTTTACTACATTTTCTAACACTGAAGAAATCCAGTTGCAGAGATTGGTTCATTTAAAAACCCCACTGGTGATACTGGGAAAGCCAAGATGGTGCCTTTGCCTCCAGAGAAGACCCAGGCAAAACCCAGCCCTGTGTAACAGCATTGAAAGTGGGGCTCCCAATGGGATGTGGAGCCTCATTGATGCACATTAATGAGATGATTTGGTACCTTTAGTGGACAGGATGTGTTGCAGGGGCTACTAAATGGAAGTAAAAGCATGAAAAGATGCTTTTTCTGGCACCCAGCATAGCAGAGCGTTGTAAATCTCCCTCCTACTCACCTCATCTTGAGGGAGTACCCCTCAGTACCTTTAAATGTAAAGGGATGAATTACTTTTGCATAGGGAATAGAATAGAATATGACTTCACTTTTTGCATACAAAGGCTTCCAAAAGCAGTTTTTAGACTTAAATAAGAGGGGGGGAATGAGATTAAGGCAGCGGGATAGAGAAGTGGAAAGGTTTAGACAAAACCCCGTGGTTTTCTATGAAGAGGGAGGAAGTGGGACTGTGGAGGTCACTTATGTGCTGTGCTGGGTGCTCTTTGCTGCCTGTGCAATGCAAATGTACTGGAGGACTGGATCTGTCACGTCCATTTAGCATGTCAATCTGCAAGGATCTGTCAGATGTATGGGAGAGGCATCTGGGATAACTCATGCACAGTTTAATTACTGGGTGCTGCCATAAATATCTCCGCTAGCCTCCTGGGGATGAAAAAAGGGGTTTGTTTTCTCTCTTGCCAGCAACTAGATAAGAAGCTGAGTAGACTTCCCTAAGGATAAAGCTCCAGCCTGGCTGGATTGTGTCCTGGGACTGCTGAATCCCATGGGGCGAAGTGGAATCCAGCAACTCAGCAGAGCTATTTCACCCCTGAGTCTTGCCTAAAAGCTCCCGAGGTCACTGGTAGGTTATTTATGAGCAATCAGAAATCAGGAGTGCTTTGTTATTACGGAGAGATGCTAATTCACATTCATTAGCTGGATTGGCTTTATTGTATGCGAGTTGATAGCAGCCTTCTGGGGGTGATGCTTCTGGTTTCAGAGGGGTGCTGAGAGCTTTGGGGGCAGGAAGGAGCCCAGAATAGAAGCAGGCTGGTACCAGTGGTTATCGGAGTCCTTCTTGCCACTTTTTCACCTAAACACCTTACTTCGGGGTCTCCCAAATGGCCCTTAAGGAGGGAATCTTTCCCCCTAAGGGGATGTTTCCTTTTCATTGCCTAACCCTTTTCACACCGTATTTATCTCTCAATGTCACTGCAGAGCTGTGGAGTGCTTCTTGCATGAGACCGCATCACCAGCTAGAACCAACTCTTGTTTGGTTGGGAGGGTGCAAGGTAAGTGCAGAAAACCACATGGAGCAAGGCAGCATGGCTCCAAATTGGTCTGTTCCTCTTGGCAGAGGAGTTGACTATTGAAGAAAATTGGGCAATTGGTGTTGCTGCCAGCTCTGCAGTGCTTTTGGATGGCCGAGGTGGCAGAGCTCATTTCCAACCCTGCTGGGATCGAGAGAACTGTAAATTGCAAAGGGTGGAAAATGCCACAACAGAGAGGTGAATAAAGGGGGGGGGAAGAACTGTTTTCTTCCCTTAAAAGATTTGCAGTGATGTAAGAGACCTCGTTCTGAGCTGAAAGAGAGACCAACTGTCTTGCTTGTATTTCACGAGTGCTCACTTACTGTTGGCATAAATAAAGCGCTTCATATTGCTGATGTTCACTTGAGATGGGAGGAAAACCCACCCTCTGCCTTTATATTTCCCCTTCCAGTTCCTTCCTTATGTACCTGGTTTCACTGCAAGACCAGCTCATAAATCATCCAGTGCTGCTCTGTCTGTAGCTCATTTGGAGGGAGCCTCAAGGTGGGTATGAAATGGGGGTGTTGGGGACAGCAGAGCAGAGGGGACATTGCTCCCCATGGAGCTGAGATCTGCCACCTCTGGGCTGTTTGCAGCATTTCTCCCCCTTGTTGATTCTCTTGTGTCTAATAACAGGGTTGAGCTTAGTGGATGTTAGTGGAGGCTTCCTCCTTTGGCCAAATGCCTATTTTAGTGAAACTTTGAGGGATTTAATATGCTGGAGGTCACAGTTCTCATTTCGGCTGAGGCTGACATTGTGCCATGTGTTAAGGAGCTGTTCAGTGCACAGGACAGGTTGTCAAACTGCTGGCACCATTAACCTGTGCAAACACTCCAGGGTGATGCCCCTGTGGAGCAGCTCCATCAGCTGAGTGAGTACCAAAGGCTGATGCTGTGGGATGTGGCGCTGGATGAGGGAGCAGCCCATGTCCCTAGGGCTGGTGGCCTGGCAATGAGTTGCTGCTTGTTCAGTCTCAGTGGCTGCAGCTTGGCTGTCAGGGTGTCAGAAACACTCCTGAAAGCAAATAAAACCTTGCTGCATAACCCTGGGTTATGGCTTGGAGGAGGCAGGTATTGGAAAGGAACAGACCCATTTTGTACATCACTAACAGGAAAGTTTGCTTGCTTTAGCAGAACTGGGGTATTTGTTTTGGAACACATCTAACCTGGTTTTAGAAACATAAAATATTCATGAATGTGCCATCTCGATGACTGCTTTTACTGTTGAATTATCCTGAATGTGAGCAAAACCTTCATCTGTGTCTGGTCTGACTGTTCCAGTGTGTGAATTGCAGGTCTGAAATGGCTTTGCTGGACTTTCTTGCATGGAAGGAAGGAAAAAGCATTGCAAACCAGGTCTGTGCTGTGAGTAATTGCACAGTTGTGGTTCATGCTCTGCTGTGCTGTTTCCATCCCTTGAATCAGAAGGTGTCCTTGAGGCCTGGCAATACCCTCCAAGGGGCAGTGAGACCTTGGTGGCGGTGGGATACCCAGGGATGATGTGTCCTATAGAATCCTAAAATGGATTGGGTTGGAAAGGACCTTGAAAGCTCATCCAGTCCCAGCCCCTGCCACGGGCAGGGACGCCTTCCACTAGAGCAGGTTGCTCCAAGCCCCATCCAAGCTGGCTTTGCTGTTTCAAAATGAAGACAGAATAAATGCCAGTCAACAGAGCTGTCACCTCTTTGCCCATTGTGTAATGCTGAGACCCTCTGTGATCAACCAAGGGTGACCTCCTGACAGCTGGAATTAAAGCCATGCAAATAATGGGTTATTTTCCTGCCTTTGAGGGTGGCTCCAGAAGGATCTATTCCATTTGGGATTCATTTACAAGGATAGTTCTTTCTTAAGTTTAGCTTGTTCTTTTCATTCTGTAATGTGAAAGAATAACCTCATCAAGGACATGGTCACCGTCATCTGCCCATTACAAACCCTATTGATGCCGAAAATACCCATCTGATCTTGGCAGGGTATGTGGGGCACTTGCTGGAAGTATGATGCTTACATGTCTTGATATTTATTCTCTTGACAGCGAGCTTAATGGACCATTGATGGTGGTGGGCACTGCACATCCCTGCCGTGACAGGTCCTGTAAGGGCTGGGGTTTGCAAGATGCTGCTTTCCTTCCCTTTGGAAATACCCACCCGCATCCCTGAGCTGCTTCAACACCTTTTCCTCCAAGGCACTGTAAAGCCAAGCCCTGCACTTGGAGAGGGCTTTGGCAGCAGCACAATGCATGAGTTTCGTGCCATCAGCTCCTCACCGAAGGTAAAAGCCAGGAGGCAAAATGCTATCTGGGGGTTTTGATCCATATTTATGCCATGCTTTCAAGTTCCTTTGGAGCATGATAATCCTTCCTGCTGGAGTTCTGGGGCCAAAGCTTCAACCGTTAATGTCAGCTTTTAGTGCCTTACCTACAAGGCATTAAAAAGTATCCTGGAGCCAGTTTTGTTGAAGGCAAGATTTAAGAGGTTGAGTGATGGTAGAAGATGCCTTGAAAGCAGAATTAATACTTTAATACAGACATAGATATTAAACTGTCAAGGGAAAGTATTTAAGACAGACAACCCCTGAATGGTATAAGGATTAATGGGTAAATATTACCTTTCAATAAATTCCCTTAAAAGGGTGTTGCCAGGTTTAATTCAAACCTTATGTTTAGGTGAATTGGGGGAATAATTGCTACCAGTCTTCAAGAAGAAAACTTGTTTTGTCACTTTTTACCTCTGAGGTTTTAAAAGTAACTTGGGAGTTACCTGTATGGATTTCATCCAGTTTACTTTATGCTGAGCACAAGGGAATAGCAGGTGGGTTTGGAGGTATAGTGATGCTGTTGGGCTGTGCAGATGTTTTACCCTACGCTTGCATTCAGACTAAGTCTTGGTGGCTTGAAGCACGTAGCCCTGCTGAGTAAATAACTAGTTGCTGAATTGTACTATTTCCTGTTCCTTTGAGTGGCTGATGGGGGTCAAGGATGTTGAAGTGAAAGTGTCTCCAGAGGAGGCTGGAAGAGTGGAGGGATGCGAACAAAGGGATTTTATTGCAAGAGCATCGCTTCCCAAACGGTACTTCAAGTGCAGATCTCTGAAGCCGGGCACTTAACCAGAGAATTGCAGAGTACCTGAGCTCTTCTAAAGGGGCCATTTGTAACATCAGCTTTAAAAACAAATCTAGTGGATGTCGGGGAAATAAAATACCCAAGGATGGGCAGCAGCATTGTGGCTCTAACAGCCTCGCTGTGTGCATCGCCTGGTCCGGTCCCACTGCTCCTGCAGAGCTCAGGTATGGCCCATGCTGGGATGAGGCTCTTTCTTTACTGGTAGAGGCTTTATCTGGCCATTTGGGGAATTAAAGTGTGTTTTGCTTCGTGTTGTCAGTGCAGAGCAGCAAACATTCATTAATTCCTGGGCTTTGACCTGATTCCTGGCCATAAATATGAGATTTCTACAAAGGAGCAGAGAAGAGACGATAAAGCAAAGCCGTGATCAAATGACACAGATGTGAAGCAGCCTTTAATTGACTTGCTTTTGTCAGACATAATTAAGTCCTACATTTCATTGCGCTCCTTGGCTCACGTTCAGATCTCAGGAAGTCTTTGGTGATAAGGAGTAGTTTGGTTTCAAACGAGCCTGATGGCTCCTTGCAGTAGCTTGCACAGGAGGCATGGCATCTCATGTCGGATTGGCTGCAAGTAAAGCCATGAGGCACAGCCAAACCCCAGGTTTCTGATTGCAGTAAAGTGCCAAGATGTCACTTCTCCTTCTGTGCATCTTGCTTGTGTATTCCTTCCACTTCTGTGAGCTTTGGTTGCTTTGCAGTTTGTCAGCTCTGGGTGGGCTCAGCTGCCCACCCTATCTGTCAAAGCTTGGATGCACTTGCTAAAGAACGTGCTTAAATCCCACCTATATACTTATATATATAGGTGAGAAATATATATATATTCATTTTTCCTGGATAAGAATGGCCTTCAATACATACTCAAGTGCTTCATTGAACAGAGGCCCTGGGGCCCCATGCTGTCTACAAAGCCCATGCCAGCACACCCATTCTGTACTGGGAACAGTATCAGGAATTTAGATTCCTTTGTGCTGTTCATTGTCTTCCAGAAACGTACAGTGCCTTTTCCCTATGTATGAAGGCAAAAAAAGCCATTTCACAACGTAATGAAGGAGCCAAGTCAATGGTTGAAGTGGCAAAACCCAAATCAGTGCATCTTCTATTCTGTGAAGCAGGGTCCTGCAGGAGCTGCCTGGGAAGGCAGGTAGTGAGTCTGTATGGGGAGTATTTGGCCCATCTTTGTTAAGAGGCTGAAGGTATCCAGGGGAGCTTTAGAAGTGAAGGCTCCTGCAAGGTTTGCATCCCTCCAGCAAAGGGAAAGTACTTGAAAGCCTGCCTTTGCCTTGCTCTCTTTCTGTCTATTGTATTATTTAATCTCACTTTCACCCGGTGGAGTTCTGTGCTGAAAGGAAATGAAATCTCTGCTGTGTTATTACTGCTTTCTGCTTAGATAAATAACACTGTCCTTAATCCAGGGTGTTGCATGCTGGCTTTTGCCTTCGGGATGCAGTGCTCTGGGAAGCATGGCTCTAATGGGTGGGAAGTGATTGGAGGTGTTGCAGAAAAATCTTTACATCCCCACTTTGGGAGCTGAATCCTTTAATGAACAAAGCTGCTGCATGCTTTAGGGAAGAAGGACTCCAGAAGCTGTTACCTACCTGGAATATCACTGCAGAAGCTGAGTTTGGATGCAGAGGGGTTTGAACATGGAGGCTTGTCTTGCTTTTTACCTACTGAGCTGAAAAGGCCTTTTTCTGAAGGAGACATTGGTTGAATCTCCAATTCACTGACAGTGGCCATGCCTGGACATGCAGAGACTTTGGGTTTCACACAGCCCAAAGAGTGGCTTGGTTGCTCTGAAAGCAGATGTATGAAATGTCCTTTTAGGATGTTTTCCTTTGCCCTCAAATGAGGACAACAGGGAGAGGCAAGCTTGAGCTGAGCTTCCCAATGCATTGCTCACTGAGGATGGCGCTTGGGGTCCAGCAAGTCTTAGAGATCTCCAGAACATGGGAGGATGAACGGGAGGAAGAACAGGGAGATCTGGGGAGAGGCTTAAATGTGATGAAGATGAGGAGGGAGTGTGGGTGGTTGCCCTAAAACGAAGCCAGGAAGAACTTTGAAGATGGAGGGAGCAGGAGGTTGGTTTGGTTTTCATTGCTGTGGGCTCTGCCTGCTGGTGACCAGCACTGTGCTGACCACGTGCCCTATAAAGAGGTCAGAAAAGGCTTGACACAGTGGCTGTCAGCAACCATGGTGCAGTTTTACAATTGACCATTGTGTCTGGACCATTTCTATTTCAGGACATTGTTCTTTCAGGGGCCCTGCTAGGATCTGAGAGCAGATTCTGATGATGGACTCTCCCCGTGATCTCTGTTCCCACCTTGCCCTCCTGATGGTTGACTGCTTGCACTCAGGTCCTTTGAAATATGCTCAGGGGTTGATTGTGTGCATTGACTCTTTCATCTCTTCCTACAGAGACTGTTTCATGCTCTTTTGAGATGACTCTGTGGCTTTTGAGTTGCCTGCAATGTCCAGCCTGGCTATGACCCCAAGAAAGTGTGGAAAAGAATGAGTCTGATCCACTTTAACTGTATCCTTTGGAGAGAAAATGTTATTTTCCATCAAGAATTTCTTTATTTGGGTTTAATTTCTGTGCAGGAGGGAAATGGGAAGTGGCTTAAGACAGGCAGATAGATGCAGAAACCTGCCTGTAAATAGCTGCCTGCTCAGAAGTGATGGAGAAATGCTGGGGAGCTGAAGATTTCCTGCCTGGGAAAGGAGATTGCCCCCTCCAGGAGCAGGGCTGGGTTTTGCCTTTAGCTCTGTGGGATCTCTTGATTCATGCTGGAGGAGTGAAGAATGAGCTTGGATGGAAGCGGTACCTAACAAACCCAAGGGAGATGGGAGAAGGGCCTAGGGGATGCTGCATCCTGGGGTGGGCTCTGCTGTTCCTGCTGGTGATGTGCAGGAAGAAACCTGCTGTCATTGTTGAGGGCACTGAGGGTGATGTGCTGGAAATCCTCTGCAGCCAGTAATTAAACCACACAGGGGTTTCTCATAATGATAACTCATCATTTTCTATTACAAAAGGTTTTTTAACCAAAACAAATCCCAAGCCTATTCTGGCCCTGGTTGGTGGACAGGAATTCTGTGGTTGCCTAGGAACTGGTGATCAGAGCCTGATTGCATCCAGCATGGGCTGACAAAGGACATTCTCATCAATATCATCCATCCTTATTTATGGCCATAAGGTCCTATGGCACCTTCCAAAGGGCCAGCTCTGAGAGCTGGGGAAAACTGCTTGGAATTGTCTGGGAGCTAAAATATGGGCAGAAAAGGATGGATTGGGATTTTTAAGGTAGAGAACATTATGTGGACAAGCCCCTGGGTTTCAGGAGCCAAGTTGGAGCAGATATTAAATAAAGGGAAAAGCAGTAGTTTGCAAAAGGAACCAGATAGCAAATGATGTGTTTCAGAGAGTGAGGCTCAGCCAGTTGATGAGAGGCAATTATTAAAAGAGCTTGAAATCTGTGGCTATCAAGAGTAAAGACAGAAAGGACTTGAAATATCTTGAAACATAAAGAGTGGTGCCAGCTGGTGGCTTCATCACTGGATGACAAGCTTCAATCAGCGCAGTAGTGTCTGGTCAGTATTACTTTGTGGCATTCGGAAAGCCCAAATGATGTGCTTTATCTCCCTAATGGGAGAGAACATCTTTCCCTTTCCATCTCTAATCAGCAGGGTAGTAAATGATATCCGTGGTGTCAGGGGGTATGCTTAGAAATCAGCGTCCATATAACTTGCGTTTGAGAGTCTCTGAAGAGCTGGCTCAGAAGATTGAGGTCCACAGATGTTCGTTTCTCAGCAGCAGCAGAGAAGCTGGGAAAGGGCTGGTTTGTGTTCTAAAAAGGCTGTCATTATATCCCAGATAACTACAAGCTGGTAATCCCGAGCCCCATAATGGTGTAGGTGAAAGGGAATTCAAAGGATGGGGAATTAAAGGCTAGGAATAAAACTAATGGATTTATGAAACAGAGGCCTTTAGACGGCTGAATTCATTAGCTTAGTCATGGTTATTAGGTAGCTCTAATAAGCCTAACGTTTTGCACAGTGTTTGACATACTTTCACATGGCATTTGGATTAAGCCACCCGAGGAAGAGCATTGGAATGGTGCTGGGAGCAGGGAGCTGGCAGGGATCCTTGTCCTATGTAGGGAGCTTTGCCTGGGGGGCTGCAATGATGAGGGCTTGGCATGTGCCTCCATCAGGTGTAGTCTATACAAGAAGGCACTTGGGTAAGTTCTTAGCCCTTCACTTAACCCTGCTACAAACACATGGCTAATGCAGGATCTGTGTTCAGAGGTACCTGATCTACCTTGCCAGAGCAGCACTGCAGATAGCATCTCCCAAGCCCAAGAAATGGGATTTTCACCTTTGTCTCCCAAAGATGCTGAGGGCTCTTGTGGACAGAAGGACCAGCTGAAGCTGCCAGAGGGCTGCTGGGTCAGGAGAACTTTGGACTTGAATCAGAGCTGGGAAACCACTACCTGGGGTGAGGCAGGGTCAGAGGCACCAGGTGCTTGCCTTTGCTTTCCATCTCACCATCTGAGCTGTGGCACCTCAAGGACAGTGCTTGTGCTTTGAAAGCAGTGAGGTGATGGAGCATGCTGCAGTAGCCCTGTGCAGCTATCCCTGTGGCTCCCAGGGCTCTTTTCCCCTTCCCTCAGCCCTGCCATGCTGATGGTCCTTGCAGCACTGCCCTCACAGGATTATCCAAATCTGATACTATTATGCACAGGGTCACTTGGCAAAGGCAGGCTCAGTCCTGGCTCAGAGCTGTACCTGCCTGTGCAGTTCTGCCTCCTTAAGCTACTGGCAGCAGAGAGCGATGCTGCCCAAACCTCACTCTTCCTCCCAGCATCACCTTAGCTTAGCAATAACCCCCAGGAACCACAAATCCACCCTGAACCAGGCCCCGAACTCTTCATTTTTCTATTTGGTCTCTAACATTCACTTCGAAGGCCACATCCCTGCTGTGAAAGATGCTCCAGGAGAGCCGAGGAGCACAGGCAGAGCCTCTCGGAGTTGCTAGGTGACTGCTGCCCTCAGGGCACGATCCCCCAGCACCGCCTGCTCCCGGGATGAGTAATGTGTCTCATTTGCATCCATTGGACAAAAGTGCTGTCACTTGGGTCTTACCGGTTGAGTCATTCCTGCTGGGAGCAATGGATTATGTGGGTGGCTGAGGGAGGGTTCTTCCACCCTGGAGGTGCTCAGCCCCCAGAGCAAACATCTCCTCCCACCGGGATGGGGTTGGCCTCAGGGGAGCATCGCAGTCACCTTCAATTCCATGGTCCCAATGCCACAGAGCAGAGCAATAAGTGGTGTGTGTTGGCCAATGCTCTTTGGCTGACAATAAAGACCTTGTCTGAGTTGGTTTAGGCTGACCCTAAAGGGGTCATAAAGCCTTTCACACCCCAACTAGAAAGATTGGAAGAGCAGGATACAGGGAGGAAGATGATGTGATGTATTCCGGGTCTGGCTGAGCCTGGGATGCCGGGTGCAAGCAAATGTGTGTGGCATTCCTATGGACTTCCAAGGCTTTTAAGTAATTTCTGAAGTTAAAGACAGTTATTGTGTAACATTGACAAGTTGTTTGGCTTATCTCCCTCTGGTTTTGTATGGAAGTCAGGATCCCAGGTTAAATGCTGTTCTGGCGGTGGTCCAGCCATATTAGGGATGAACTGATGAACGCATCTTTTCAGGTCACTTCCAAGAGGACAGATGAGACATTTTAGTCCATGGTAGCCAACATTTTTAATGCCTGAGTGCTCTCTCTTAAGAATATGTTACAAAGTAAAGGGAAACTTCTTTTAGTGACTTTCTCTGGCCAAGTTAAACTGTTGGGTTTAAGCTGTTCCTCCTCGTTTCTGGCACTGGAGAGGTGAAGTGGTGGGATACAGCTCCCAGTGCTGCTGGTGCAGTGGCAGCATCCATGAGGCTGGTTCCAGCCCACACTGTGGTAGGTGCTGTAGAGACATGAACCAAACCCTGGGTCATGCCTTGAAGAGTTTGTTATTAATGGGAGAGGAGTGGGAGGGTAATAAGAATCGATAGCAAAGTATGAGCCATTATCTTCATCAGTGGTTTGGAAATGCTCATTTCCAGTTGGGTTTGGGAAGCTTTTATGTAGAATATGGAGTGAACATGTATTAAGAGGTGGATTTTCCCATTAGGATTTCAGTGTTAAAGCTGCTGCAGATGAGCTGGGAATCACGGCCATGGAGCAGAGCATGAATGGCACAGTGAGGGCTGTGCTGGAGCAGAGCTTGGTCATAGGGGGGTTCCTTTCATACAGCATCAGGAGGTTTCAGAAGCCCTCTCTGAGCTGTTGATTTGATTTGCATGGAAGGCATAGCCTCACGCAGCTAACAAGCTCCAGGGCAGCTCATAAGCTTTTGACTTGTGCCTTTTCTCCTAGCAGGGATGGTAAATTGTAGGCAAAGCTACTCCTTATCGAGGGGTCTAATGATGCTTCAAGTTCCTACAACTGTTCAGAGAAACAGGGTGGAAGAGTGCAGTGAATCCTGTAAGGAACCTCTCAAAACGTGCAGGGAACATGACGAAGCAAACCTGATCTGTTGTTTTTCTCCCAGGAAACAAACACTGCACAAGGAGGCAAAAAGAAGATGGGGGAGAAAACTCCATACCCTCTAAATGGCTCAGAGGGACAGCAGCTCTCCTTGGGCATTGATGTTTTCATGTATGAAGAAAGGAGAAATGAGGCGCTGTATTTATGCAGCTGCATCTTAACATCTAAGGCTTAAACCCTTCAAACAGCCCATCTTTAACATTCAACCCAAAGCCACATAAATGCAGGATCTGAAGAACAACCTTGGGACTTGCGTGCTGGCCTTGCTGAAAGGCAGGGATGGGGGAAAGAGAGTGTGAGGCTGTGATTCAGAGCTGAGACAGATTTGCTTTGCACATAAAAGACAACCCCAGGAGTTAACCAGGAGAACAGGCTTGTAGCACCTTTCAAGTGTGTAATGGCCTTGAGGGGATGGATGGAAAACTGCACAAGAGCAGCAGCTGCTCAGCTGGGTTGGGGAAAGCTCAGATGTTCTCAGCAGGGCTGCGAGGAATGCGTGATCCCAGGAGAAATTCCCTTGGGCATTTTCATCCCTGTCTGAAGCCTTTGGTGGAGTCCCAAGTAAATGAGGACAACAGCCCTGCTCTTCTCCAGGGGTAAGTGAGCTCCTGGGGCAGCTTGTCAGAGCTGATGGATGGGGTCAGAGATGATGGCATTGGAGCTCAAGGGAGGGCCAAGGCTTCTTACTGCAGGATAGGGATGTCCAAATGAACCTGGCCCAGTGCGAGGGCTGGCAGTTGTGCTGGTGCTGATACACAGACAGGGGCATATCTGGACCCTTCTGCCCCTGAGGTTTTGCTGTTCTGCAGGAATGTACAAGGGGTTGTGTTGCACCCCAGATGTGGAGGTGGGCGCAGCAGGGAACAAGCTTCATCTGGCATCAGCAGAGAGTTGCATCCTTCTGATGAGGCTTAGAGCATAGGAGGGCACAGTCCCTGCTCCTGGCATTGATCCAGAGCCTGAGGAGTGACCTGGGAACTGAGATTTCCTAAATGACTCCCTAAAGGCTTTCCAGAGCTATTTAAACATACCCCATCATAAGGCTGTGATGAAGCAGAGGTCTGTCTGGTGCTTTACTGCACACAGCATGTAGAGTCAGCAGTGACAAGTGGACTGCTGAGGATGAATAAGGTCCTTTGGGGTGCAAGGAAGAGGATGGTGCTGGCACACCTGCATGGAGGGAGAGGGGAAATGCTTCTGCTCAAAGCAAACAGCAGACTAGAGACAGGTTAGGGCAAGATGGATGAGTGTAGGCTTGCAGGGAGGGAAGTCAGCAGTTGCTTGCTGTGCCTGTTTATGGCAGCGCTAGCAGGGCTCACATTTATAGCAGCACGTGTTAAGTGCTGGCTGCTGCAGCTGCTATAAACAGCTTCAGCATTCCCAACTTCCTGGCTGCATCGGGAGCCCTTTGGTGCATCGCATGGAGCATGCTCCAAGAATAGGCAGCTGCCTGCTCCTCAAGGGCCAAAAGAGCAGAGCTCTTGGCTTTGGAGAGCTTCATGTTCCCCATTCCATACCCTCCCCAGCAGCCCCCCGGTGAACTGGGAATGGGTTTTCACCACTCTCCTGGAGGGCAGCAGCTGCACTTGGTGTTTCTTGGAACCCAAGCAAGTGTTCTTCCTTTGCTTCTTTGTTTCTTCCTTTTTCCTGGAAATGAATTCCCAGCTGCTCCATCTGGCTGCCAGAGGTGATGCTTTCCTGCAGCTGAGGTAACCGGTGCCATGGGAGGACACCGTGGAAGATGCTACTGCTGTTTCACATTCCTTTTGTTCGTTTCCATCCAGGGCACTGTGTATCTTATGCAGGGTTTGGCTCTTCTCTTACATGGAACATGTTTGTGACATCGTTTCTTTCTGGGAAAAACGCTGTGCAAAGGTGAAACGGTGGAAATCTGGGTGAAATTCCTGTGGGATTGGGGAGCTGGAAGTTAAAAGGGGGATATGAAAGTTTGCTTTGAGCTTGTGGGCTTTGTTCGGTTTGGATGCTCTTGTTGCAGGTGCTTTCCGAGAAATCAGTGCACATCAATTGAATAAATCCTCAGAGGAAGGGAGAGTAAAAGGAACTAAAAGCTTCTTACAAAGGTATTCCTTAAGCAAAACCTTTAAACCCAGTACATTTCCATGCTGGAAATAAAGACATCCTCCACCCCCCCAAAGTACCAGTTTTAGTTCATTTTATGTCTGAGGCACCTGGGTACAGCGGTGAGTGTCCTTAGAAAAGGATATTAGGGATGGATTTGTGCAGGCAAAGCAATGAGGGAAGCAGGGATTAAACCATCCCTTGGGCAAGTTCCTCAGGACTGGATGGGAATGCGTGTGCAGGAACTCTGCATACACCCTGGTGTGCGCAGGCTTTACATCCAGGTGTTGCAGCTTCTAGTTCCCAATTTACACACAGTGTTGCAAATATAATACATATATATACTCTATATAATATAATACAAATACAATACTGTTGTGGAGCCACTTTGCTGTGTCCACTTCCACGCTTCTCTGGATGTTCAGATCCTGGTCCTCGCAGTGAGGGGCCGGACTGAAGGTGTCAAACTCTTCTCTTCAACTACTGAAGATTATTGTTTCCCCTTCCAGCTACTGAAGTTTGGCAACACTCACAGATGTCATTGCCTGTCAGGAAGATCTTTTCCTTTCCCATCCCCAGGAGTGGGAGCTGCCTGTCAAGTGTCTCTTCTCCACAGTTTCATGTTTCTGGTAAAGCTATGATTTGATTATTAGGTTTTGTCTGAACAGAATTAGCTCATATTGCATGCCAGGGAAGGGAAAAGCCAAGGGATGGTCAGGGGAATAAAACAAGTTATCCCTCCTGGGGCTACATCAGCAGACCAAAAGCCATTTAATGGCAAAAGCCTCTTAGTCCATGTGATGCTTTGCACATCACGGAGATGATGGTAACAGAAGGTGGATGGCAAGTAGGGCATCAGGATGGGTTCTGCCCTGATTTTAGGTGTGGATGTCTATAGGGTGAAGATGCCACCACATCATCTGGGCTGTGCCTGTGCTTGGTGGCAGCTGGTGGGTATCAACTGGTTTGGAAATAAGGAGGATGAGGTGGCAGCTGCACATCTGGATGGGGCCAGGGCTGTCCAGCTGTGGCTTGGTGGAGATGGGAGGTGAGCAGTGGTGGGGTGCTGGAGAGGATGATGAAGCATTTATGTCTCTCAGGGAACACTGGCAACAGCAGCTATTCTGCTGATATTTCATGGTGACTTATCTGTTCCTCCTCCTTTTTATCTAATAAACACAATCTCTCCCACAGGCAGAGATTTCAGCTGAAATATTTAGATGCAGAATTAACTCAAGCTCTAAAAGCAAAACAGAACCCAGAGGGATGCATCTGTAGCGCTGCTACCCCTTGCAGTGTTCAAGCTCTGAGGGAAGGCCATCAAGGTGATTTGCCAGGGGGACATGCAAATCAGTGTGACTCCCATAAACTGCTGATGAGGAAGAGAAGAAGCCTCCTCCTCTGGCTTTAGAGAGGGTCGTTTACCTGCTGCCTTGTGTCTGCAGAAGAGAGCAGTAGAAGTTGGTAGAATGCTGAGCATGAGTGTCCCCTCCCAACTCAGCTGCTTCCTGTGCTGTTCACTCCAACACCTGCAGGCTTGGAAGGGGACACGTGGTGTCTGTCACACACTGGGAATGCCCAAGTGAGGTCAAGGAATGCAGCTCTGGGGCTTTGCAAGCGCTGTGGAAAGGTCAGCTCAAGGAAAGCTTCAGCCCCACTAGAGAAAAGGTCCTATTTAGTTTCAGGTGTCCTCACTCTATCCTAGATGTGAAAAAGCCCATGTCTATGGGATTGAAGAGCTGACTAGACAGTGAGAACAAAGCCATATGCTACATGTCATCATTTATATCCTACACTTTCTAAATCCCCCACCAACATCACAGTATTTTTCTCACTTATGAATTTTATGGAAGGCAAATAAAAGCCTAATAGAAGGCAGGATGAACTCCATGTTTTCTGCTTCAGCATCACCTGCTGGTTCCAATGGAATCTGCAAACCCAGGCACGTGTTGGGCTGGATGTGCAAACCAAGCTTTGGGGGTTTTTAATGGGATGCGTGGGTGCTGCTCTGTAATGGCTCATTACTCCAAAGCTTCAATGAAGAAAACAAGGGAAAGGAGGACAGTTACAAGGCAGGCTTGTTAAATCATTTAGGTTTGGCTGTCGTACTCAGATTCAAAATGAGGAGGCAATAAAAGGCATCCTCGGGCACATTTTAACAACCACCCTTGGTGACAGTGGCACTGAACTGCTTTAGTGTTTAGTTTAAAGTTAGTAGAAGCAACTCCGAGGATGCTGGAAAATCTAATCCATCTCATCTGGAAGATCAGAGGCTGCAGGAACGCACAGACCTGAACCTCCAGAGGTCAGATGGCCCCAGAGCTCCAGAAGCAATGGTATAAAAGCCATTTCCCTTCTTTTTCCCTTTCTTCAGCCCTCAGTTGGATTTTCATGAAACCAAACGATAGCATGAGATGATGCTGCGTTTGTAGGAGATCTCATGTAAAGAGAAGACCTCAACTGAGCTTTAGGTTATTTGGACCTTTAGAAATACATATATATGGTCCATGAAAGCTCTGGGAGAGTGTTTTCGCTCTCGTCTCTCTTCTCACCTGCAGACCTTCAGTGCAGAACATTTTCAGATGCTGGTGCCCTTGATTTGGGCAGCTCTTGCAGCTGCATCTCCTCTGGAATGGCAAAAGCACTTTGCAAGGCTGGGACCTTTGTGCCTCTCTGTGATGCTCCTTTGTTCTCACCTCCTGTGTTTTAGCCCCAGGCTCCTGTTTTCTCTGCTCCTCCATCCATCTCACAAATGAGTTTGCAGCAGTGTCTGGGTTTCTGCAGCAGAAGCACGGTGGGAAAAGTCAATCCTCATTTCTGTGATTACTGGAGCTGGCAGGTCCTGCCTCGGGCACGGAGCTCGGGCTGCTCTGGGAGATGGACTCCACCTGACACCACCTCAGTGAAGGTGATGGAGGGTGCGAGTCTGCAAAAGGGAGAACATATGAGCAAAAATGGTCCTGAGGAGAAGTAATGAGAGGTTCAGAAGCTGTGACTGAGCTGGGGGCAGTCTGCAGGAGCATCTCCATGTGTCTGAAGAGAGGATGAGGTACCGAAGTGCAGCTGGACCCCACCAGCCCACCTGAGTGGCTTCTGAGATGTGATGGTTAGGGACTGATGGACCATTTCTGCAGTGGGTCACCCACCAGGAAGGGCTCAGTCTCTTCAACTCAGAAGCATCTGATGTAACTCTCTGAGGCTCCTGCTGTGATTAGGCACATCTTCAGCACCTCCAGCATCTTCCTCAACTGCTTGCTGCTCCTTGGGCTGAGCCAGAGGGGAAGCAGGGGATGGGGAGCAGCTATTGAGAGCCCAGTAGTGAAAAGTGTGGTGGGATATCTATTTCCTAGAGCCCTTTCCCACAACTTCCCACATTTAGAGGAGGAAGCTCTTGCAGATTATGTGTTTCTCAGGGTCTTTTCACACAGTCTTTCACATTCAAAACCTTGGCTCAATCACACACACTTTAGTCCCAGCATCAGTTCTTGTGCTGGCCCAGGTTTAAAAACCTCTCCCCATTCCCAAGCTGCTGCTCTATCATTTGTGCAACAAGTTTTGCTGAGGCTGGAATTGCTCATGGAGGGGAACAGCCCCATGTGAGGCAGTTTTATCCTGGGCAGAGTACAGGTGATGCAGATTGGGTGCGTGAGGGATAAAAGGGCAGGGTAGGGATGTATGGAAGGGTATTTGGTGGTGTGACGTGCTTGTCTCTGGTAGGACCAAGCAGCTTGGCAAGGCTTTGGCTTGGGGTAAGGTTCAATATTGGTTTTATGGGGGAATGGTACAATTTCCGTAGCTGGGAGTGAGAGCTGTGCAGCCCCTCAGTGCACCCCTGCACACCCAGTGCATATGTCCTTATGGTCCCGTGGGCAGGCGTGGCTGGGTGCGTCCATTGCTGTCTCTGCAGCACACATTTAGCTGTGTTTTCCTGTTCCATCGACCCTCCAGGCCCTGGGTTTTGGCTCTTGTGAAGAAGCACAGCTTTGCTGGAAGCAGCTTCTCCCAGCAGGGCTGTTGACTCTCAATCCCACGTAAAATCGGAGGGAGATGGAGTGCACAGTGCTGCTGGCATGGCCCTTTGCGTGGCATCAGAGCAAGCCCACCAGCCACATCAACAGCATACGTGAGGAGACATGACAGAGCTGCTGCTGGTTGCATGTTATTTACGTGCATATCCTCTACCTTGCTGACGGCTCTTCCTGCTTATGGGTTTGCTGAAGGCTGGAGTCTTCTTTTCAAGGCAGATATTCATTCCTTTGGAAAACTGCTGGGAACGTATTTCCCTCTACAGTTGTTTGGGATTTTCAGCAAACAGCTATTGTTTCCCCTTGCTAGAACATGGACCGAGGGAAGGCTTCTGTGAGTGCATTTAGGTGGGTTAAAGCTGTGAAAACAGCTTGCTCTGGGGTGGTTTGACAGGCATCAGCTGCTACTGATCCGAGTAACAGCAAGATCTTGAGGGATGTCTCGGTGGGGAAAGCGAGTTCAGAAGGAAACAAGCAGCAAATGGACGCTGGGTATCTTGATGTTAGGCTTGATGAAGTGGCTTTGTTGCTCTCAAAGCTGTTTGCTATGTAAAGTGTCTGCAATACAGAGGGGATGAGCAGATCCTTGCTTTGAAAGACCTCTGTGAAAACTGCCATCTGAGTGTAGAGGTGTTTTCCTCCCTAAGGGATAAGAGGTTAAAGTGCTGGGATGGAGCTTGGAGGCCCTGAATTCATCATCTGCTTCTGTTTCCTATTGAGTGTCTGTGTAAATCATGCAACCACCATTGCCTTTCCCTAAAACAGAGACCCTTCTCTCAGCATCTGTGCTCTGGGGATGCCCAAATAGTGAACCCTGGATACCAGGAGCCCATTCCTGGAATTGTGAGAAAAATCAATGCCCCCAGGTGAAGGGGTAACAGGAACAAAGAGGGATTTCTGTCTTGAGAGAGTGGAGGGGTTTGTTCAGTCCCAGGTAAATGGGAAATAATGATGGCAAGCAGTACAATACCAGCGAAGTGGGTCACATCGTGTACCCTCCTCTGTTAGAGCTTGAGGGATTCTGCTCTAAATGAGTATTTGGTGAAAGCAGGATCCTCTCTCATCATTCCCAAGTACTGAGGCTCAGGCTCTCAAAAGGAAGGTGGCTTCTGCCATTAAGTGCATCTGGGTGTTCTCGTGGGTTACCATAGACCTTGTACGTCAATGGGGTTTGGGACCTCTGGTCTTGATGGTTGCTGTGCTTTGGAGGTTGGCCAAATCATGCAAACATGGGAGAGACTGGAATAGGACTGAGGCATCTCTTCCTGTAAATTCGTGCTCAGGTTTTGGGAGCTGCATGTTTCTTCTCCCGTTTCATGGCCCCAGGGAATGTAGTAGGAGTTGATGTATTTCTTGGCAAGGGAACTCTGGGGCTTTGGGAGCTGGAGAGGAAATGGAAGGGAAAAGATGGGTGGGAGAGAAGTGGAAAGATTTCCTTTGTAATTGTGCTTTAAATGGGAATGAATTACACTTCTTCGCTGTTCCTCTATTTTGGAAAGAGGAATCGACTGGCTCCGGCTCTGTCAGCCGGGTTGGGTGCCCCTGGGGATCGGCTGGCTCTTGCAGGATGTTGTTTCACTGTGTGATATGCCTGTTCCTATGGATCAGTTCCTTGCCTGCAGCTGCAGGAGTGGGCAGGGGAGTATCAGCCAGCAGCAGTGTTGGGGTTTCAGGGTGCAGAGGGATGCAGGCATGACCCCATGGCTCTGGCAGAGCAAGCATCTGGAGCAGGCAGATGGAGCTGCCTATTGGGGATATGGGGATGGATGAGCTCAGTTGCTCTTCTCTGCTGGCTTTGGCTAAAGGCTGTGGGTGAGTGTCTGGGGTTATATGTATGGCTCAGTCCATGAGTAGATGGGATGTACTGGGATCACTTTCTTCTGGAGCTGGGCTGAGCAGCAACTTCCCTTTGCTATTCCATGGCTTGACCATCCTTGACATCATTTTCCATGCCTGTTCTGAGATTTCCCTGCTCAGGAAAAGACCCTTTGCTCTCACTTTTCTAGCTGTAATGCAGTTTCTCTTTCCTTCCCCACTAAAACCCAACACCTCTACTGATTTCCTTACTATTTAATGGCTTGCCTTAGTGTTTCATGTCCTTCCTGCTCAGCTGTAGGTACACTTAATGTACGTGCTCAGCGCTGACCCCATGAAGCGAGCAGCGATGCTCAAGGACTTGTTGTAACGCTGGCTTTGGGGAAGCCACAGCTACCCTGAGCTGCAGTTGGGCTTCCCTTGACTTGTGCAGATGCTTCACATACCCAGGAAGCTGAGGGTGAGCAGAGAGCTCAGTGAAGCACTCGAAATGCCAAGGCTGAAGAGGGTGAGGTGAGGAACCAGAGGGAATGCTCTGAGGATGCTGTTCTTGCTGGAGGCGTGAACTGGGGGGTTTTGAGTGGGTGCAAGCAGAATACTGGAAAGCAGGAAAACCCAAGAGCTTTGGTGCTTTTTCTTTGCATAAATGTTTAACAGCAAATAACAGATCTACCTGGATGCCACGTCTGTTTCTCATCCTACCAAACATCTTGAGCTATGGATGGATTCACCAACAGTAACGCACTGTGAGCACCATCAGCTTTGATGGGTGGAGGATGTGTGCATTAACAGAGATGGGTTTGATGTTTGTGATGTGGGAGAAATGAGGGTGTGTGTCTCCCTGTCTGGCACATTCCCCTTTTCCTGTCTCTACAGGCCCTTTTCCAAAGCCCCTTTCCAGCTTTGTTGGCCACCTTTAGGTATTGGAGGACTGTTATTAAGGTCTTCTGTATGACCCTTGATGTCCGTAAAACACATTTCATCCATCACCAGTGGTCATGGCACTATTTAGTTTTGGTTTGTGCCCATCACGAGTGGCAGCTGCATTTTGAACCTTTACTTTCCAGCATTTCCAAGCACACTCCACATCCTCCTCATCCTTCCTCCCTCTCCTCTTCAGCCCAGGCTCTTATTCCCTGCATGAGAAATGATTTCCCATCTTGCAGGATTAAATCTCTGCTCATGATGGCCTCGATTAAACTGTGCTGAAGGTGGGAAACCAGCTCTGACACACAGAAGCCTTCACCTTCAGCAAGGAAAGGCAGAAAGTGCACCTTGTGGGTAGGAAATGCAGGTGGCTCTGGGCTGGTTTCTGCCAAAGCAGCAGAAATCCTCCACGTTTAGGAGCAGTGGCTGCAAAGTCAACCTGGTTGAAACAGCTGTACATGGAATTAGTGACACTTGAACTGGAATTAGCTTGAAACAGATGAGGGTTGTTCCTCACAGACTGGACTGATGCTCTTTGGGAGTTTGGAGATGGATATGGTGTAGTTATAAGGGGAAGGCCAGGGTCCTGCCTCTGCCGACATATATCCATTAACCAAGCAGAGAACAGCCTGCTTGGGCCACAGATAGAGTTTTTGTAGTATAAGCCTCTGAAAATAGGCAGAAAACCCCTCCCTATATGCCCAAAGCTCATTTTCATGCAAGTTTTAATTCTTTAATGGATATTCTAATTACCCCATTCATCAGAATTGTGAATAGTTTTGATTTGAGTCTTATTTTGTGTATATTCAAAGGAAAGTGGGGTTGAGGGGAAAAAAAGGTATTGGCACCAGGGATGTGGTTTTGACTTGCACATTGATGCTTTGGATGCTTTATTGTAAACCCAGCATCTCTTCATGGTGTGCCACCCACTGCCTTCGTGAGCACTTCTTGACGAGCATCAGCTGGAGGAAGGGTTGCATTTTTGGCTGGTTCCTTTTTGGCTCATTTCCTTGCTGTCTGCATGGAAACCTGCAAGCAGAGGAGCTGATCTGCTTCCCTATGAAATAGGCTGGGTCATGCAATGAAATCTTAGTGGCCTTCCTTCTCAGTCTTTGTGCATAGACCCCAATGGACAGGGGGAAGACTTCTGATGGGGAAGGAATCTGGCAAGTGTCATGCTCTTGGGGTGACTCTGTCCTCCTCTCATCCCAGGGATCCTGAGGAGAGCAGAAGGTAAGAGACCATGAGATGTGCTGGAAGGACAAATCTCTTCATGGGTGAAATGAGGTGAAAGAGCAGGAGTGGGACTGAAGGTGCAGCATGAACATCCTGGGCTCTTTCCTTTCAAGAGGACAGGGCTGAGCAGTGTGGAGACGGGAGATGGATGGAGGAGGAGGCTTCTCGGAGGAGCTTTTGTTCCAGACACGAAACATGTCTTGGCTGTCCATAGTTCAAGGTGGCAACGCTGATCCCTTTCTACAGGAGTCATTCCAAAGCATTAGGCTGCGAGTCAAAGCAAGAACCACAACAAGATAAATAGGTGAACACGCTGTCTTTGCTGCCTTGAATTAACATAAGGTGAGTATGTGGAGGGCTAAGTGCATTCCTTGGGATGGGAGCCAGCAGAGAGGAGCAGAGCTGCATTTGCAGGCACTCTTCTCCTGGGCTGTCCAGCCGGGCTCGCACTGATTTACTGCTGTCCTTCCCTCAGCCTTTGAAACTCAATCCATTAACAATTAAAGTAATGTCTGCTCCTGTATTTATTTCACACTCTCTCGTTAATGGAGTGATGAAAAAACCCCAACCTTTCCTCAAGCACCAGGCCTGCTCTGTTTCACAAGAAGGCTGCATCCCTGGGTCATGCTTTTATCCTTTGTTCCCTGCTAGAGCCGTGACCTGATCTTATGGATGCATTCAGGGAAAGTACAACGTGTTACCGTGCCGTACTGTTACCTTCCTTGTAAAGAAGGGGCAGCTTCTGTGCTAAATCACTCCAGACATCTGTTAAAGCACAATGGAAGCAGAAAGGTCTGGGGCTGTGCTGTGCTGTCTGAAGCATTTGCTACCCAAGAGCTCATTTTCCTTTTCTCCATGTCCTGGGCAATAGGGATGTGCCTCAAACTGGTTCTGCCCCATGTGTGTCTGCTTATGTCCCTATAAAGTGCTGGGAACTGGCATCTTCAGGGATGCTCAGAGGCACCAGACCATGAGGCTCCAGTTCCCAGCAGTCTGCCCCTGCTTAGGATCAAACCAGGGCTGGACCCCAAAGGTCTCTTTCGGGAGCAGCTTACCTGGGGGCTCTGCAGCTCTTGGGCACTGAGTCCATCAGGACTAACGTCCCAGATGGGGAAGAGCAGGGACTGTGTGGGTCACCCCATGCAGAGGTAATGAGTTCACCACTGCATAAATGTGCTACTCCAGCTCTGATCCGAACTGCAGGATGCTTTAGCTTACAAATAAATAACCTTTAGCAAATGCCACTACACAAAAGCCAAAGAACACCACCTCCCCCTCGGTGCTTCCCAGCCCTCCTTGTATTTTTGCCAGTTTCTAGGTCAAATTCCCCATCCCATTTCTCCCTAACACAGCACCCAGGTTGCACAGTCGCAGCGGAGGGAGGAATTTGTCTTCTTTCCCTTCATTCCCTTCCTTCCTTCCTCACTAGGTTGGAGCCCCCCCCACCCAGGTAGGCTGCGGGTCCCCTCCGCGGCTGAGGGGCTGTGGTTGGGGGGTGATGGAGGGGCCGGGGTGTGTGTGTGTGGGGGGTGCTGCCCGTGGCTTGCTTTCCATTTGGTGCCTCTGCTTATTTATTATCACACACACACTCCCCCCTCCTTCTTG
>JAOEHX010052841.1:0-10896 GCA_025448015.1 Bolborhynchus lineola | reverse complement strand
AGCCCCAACTTTCTCATCCTATCTCCATACAGGAGGTGCTCCAGTCCCTGATCATCCTCATGGCCTCCTCTGGACTTATTCCAACAGTTCCATGTCCTTTTGATGTTGAGGACACCAGAACTGCACACAGTGCTCCGAGTGAGGTCTCACAGAGCAGAGCAGAGGGGCAGGATCACCTCCATGACTGCTGGGCACGCTGCTTTGGATGCAGCCCAGGATACGGTTGGTTTCTGGGCTGTGAGCACACACTGCAGCCCCCTCGTGTTCATTTTCTCACTGACCGACACCCCCAGGTCCTTCTTGTCCATCCTGTGATTCTGTGTTTAACAGTAGACCTCTGCTCTACCCTATCAGCAAGCACAATGTGGTAACACAGAAGAAGTCTTATAGAAGTACAGATCCTCAGGCATTGCAAGCTGCCAGGGGTATGGGTACGAATCTGAAAAGCCACAGAATGAGATAGTCAAAATACTACCAGAAAGCTTGTCCTGCCCATCCGCCTTCAGCTCAATGGCAGCGTTTCTCATCGCAGCTAATGGTGCCCAGCCATCTTCTGATTCCTTTGTACTGCTCCAACTTTGACTTTTGGGCTTCAAGATAGTTTTAAGTTATCAAATATACTCTCAGTGATGGCTCCCTTTCCTCGTAGCCAATGCCGCTTGGGGAGCACTTAGATTTAACAAGGCTTTGGTCAGTGGGAAAGATGGCAGTATTACCAAAAGGTGCTTTCAGTCATCGTCTATGGAGCTTTTGGAGAGGAGCATTTACTTCAGCTAAAGAAAGCTGTGAGACGATAGGAAACTCTAGGATTAAGAAAACAATGGCCTCAAAACGCAAGTTTCAGTCTTTGTCACTTTCCCTCCTGTGCACTTCTAAGATCTTCAGGGATAATGCAGCCTTAGTTGCTCCCCGCTGTTGATGTGGCCTTTTCAGCTTGCAGTTGCTGCAGTGCCTTTCTGTGGAATCAAACACCGTGGTGTAATTGTTCCCGGTGCGTAACATCCCCTCTGAGGCCCGGTTTTATGAACATCTACCAGGAAATCAGCTCCACCTTTCATGCTGTTTCTCCAAGTGTTTGGCTTTCTCTGAAGTCAGGGGTTATTACGTTGGGTAGCAAGAGTTTATTTCAGGTTGCTCAGGGATTGTCTCAGTATCAGCTGGTGTTTGTGCTGTGTAGTTGTGGAACTGCTTTCTTCTTTCCTTATATTCTGCAAGGGTTGGGCACTTTCTATCACCACGGAATTAGCTCTTCCCAGCCTGGCCCATGAAAAGTCGTTGTGTTCCTCTTGGCCTCTTTGGAGAATTGACTCTGTGCAATGCGCTCTGAGTGTGTTTGAAAAGAATGATGTGTAGGACAGCAAGAAGAAGCTGGGGCTGTTTTCTGGTGGCACGGGGGAACTGGAGCCTGCGTTTGGGAGCTGAAGGTCAACTTAGATCATGTTACTGTGCTACCTTACTTTGCTACCTGCTCTGCTTACCTTGAGTGGCTCTTATTAAACAGAAGTGAAAACTGACACAGGGAAGGGAAGCAGAAACAGTGAGAAGGTGACTGACTGTACACCTCTAACATGGGCACAATGAGCTGAGGGTTGGGGACTGCAGGAGACAGTGGTTCCCCTGGAGATGATGTCTCTTTGCCTTAAGTGGTGGGGCTCAAAAAGGTGGAAGGTAATTGATAACTTCTCTGTGTTGCAATGAAATACCTTAAGTGCACCCAAGAAAGAAGCGTGCAAGGCCTTCATTGCCATTCTGAATTCAAATTGAATTGAGTGTTGTTAGGACAAATAATCATAGAGCCATCAAATGGTTTAGGGTTAGGGTTAGTGTACCCAAGAAACGAGAGTGCAGGGCCTTTATTGCCATTCTGAGTTCAAATTGAAATGAGTGTTGTTAGGACAAATCATCATAGAGACATGGAATGGTTTGGGTTGGAAGGGACCTTAAAGCTCATCCAGTTCCAACCCCCTGCCACAGGCAGGGACGCCTTCTACTAGAGCAGGTTGCTCCAAGCCCCTGTGCCCAACCTGGCCTTGATCTTTAACTGTTAATGAGGAAAAAAGAACAACATGAAACACAATATCTTAACATGTCCAGCTCTGAAACGTGGCAAAGCGCGGTGGCATCAAACTAAAAATGACAAATGAGAGTGCTTCTGATCTGGTACACTGTTTACCCTTAAAAACTGCTGGGGAGTAGCTATGGGCTAAACAAAGTTGATCAAAGAGCCAGCACAGCTTTGGTTCTTACCATCCATTTGGAATTCTTGTACCTCCCCACGTCCAGCATATAAACACACCTAACGAAGCACTCTGAGCTTTGAGTGTTGTGCACATTCACTCAACCATCTCTTTCTGTCTTGGTTGCAAACTTCAATTGCTGCTCTTGATTTCTGTGTTTCTGGTTAGCATATTAAAGTACAATTCATTTTTAACTACGTATATATTTGATCACAGTGTGCCCTTTGAGAGGCTTTTCTACATAGTATTGAAATGCTTTCCTTTCTGGTCAAGTAGTGTATTTTATATTAATGCATCTGTTATTTTCCCCAACTGAGATGCTGCTGTTGGTAGAGAATGAGAGCATTAATTTCAGGAGTAGCAGGGGTTTCTCCTTATAGACACTGGAGCAGTCTTGGAGTGTTAAAAATCTCATTTCATTCTTTCTGCTCTGCAATGGTTTGATGTAGATTAAGAAAACAAATTGCTACTGATATTTCTTAACTCTGACAGTAGCAATAACAGAGATCAGCTCCAAAGGAGCCACGCAGCAGGGCATAGTAATTCTGTCTTACCCCATGGTGTTAAATGGTGGAGAATGGGGCTAGAACATCCGGGGGGCACCAAAGAAATACAGGCAAAACTCCCTCCATCTACCTGGAATTATTGTGTGGATTATTTGACCAGTTGATTAGAAAACCGTAATAGTTGTTATTTGTCATAGAGCAACTTGGGAAAACCAAAACGAATTTAAGGAATACATCAACATTCTAAACCATATCCTCTTTCAGTTTAAAAACAAGTTGCCAGAGTGTGGGGGATCTCCTGCATCAGTAAGAACAAGTATTGGTTTCTTGCTTTGTGGCTTTAATTAGCAGCTGCAAGGGCAAGTTTGCTCCTATCCAAAGCAGCAGAATCACTGAAAATGGGGATATAAGGACAAGCTTTTGAGGTGAACATGGCAGCCTTTAGTAGAAAGTTGAAGCAGGCTCAGTCAGAACACACTCACTGAAAGGCTTGGCTATATCTTAGGGATTGAGGAGTCTTCGTGAAACTCCGTGTGAGATGAAGGAATCTCATGGACCTCCTGTGATGGAGCATCAGGAAAATGGGGGAAGAGCAGGCTTTGTGGCTTTCTTGGTCTTTTTACATCATTTCCTTGTGAAGACTGCTCACATGTGGGCTAAACTAGCTGAAGAAAGTGGTTTGAACTAAAATTGGGTTTAATGAGTTTGGCCCCTCAAGATTTGTGCTTTAAACTAGGCAGTATGGTAATGTATGGAAAAAAGGCCTCAATAAATGATGTCCTTGGATGCATGTCGAAGGAATGGGTTGGTCCCATGATGCAGGAGCCCCAAACCCGGTGGGTCCTTATCAGCTGCCCAGGATAACCCTGCAGATGATAGGGTATCCAGATGAGGTCCGGTTCATAGCCCCGCAGAAGATGGGGTCTCCAGATATCAGTTTGGTTCCCTTTTGTCTGCAAAGATTCCTGGTACATCCTAAGTGCAGATAATGAGGCAAACAGCTAAATGGTTGTTTCATGTAACTTGACGTTTCCTCTGGCCTGTGCTGTTGTAATGGCTTACTTGTGAACATGGATTTGTTCATTAACAGAGCCCTTCCTAGCAGTTTCTGTTCCCATAGGATGCTAATTTTGATGTGTTAAATGTCACTGTTGTGATGCTGTCTCAGTCCTTTTTACTCATTAAACTTGCTGTGTCCAATTAGATGCTGAGCCTGAGCTGCAGTTTGAGTCCTGCTGGTTTGGTTCTGTTCAGCATGTAAATAAATTTCATGCCATGTAATTATAGCAGCTTCTTGTATTGAAGGTTTGTTCAGCCTGGAGAAGAGAAGGCTCCTGAAGGGGAGACCTCAGAGCAGCTCCAGGGCCTGAAGGGGCTGCAGGAAACCTGGAGAGGGGCTTTGGACAGGGGATGGAGGGACAGCACAGGGGAATGGCTTTAACTGCCAGAGGGGAGACTGAGATGAGCTCTTAGGCAGAAGCTCCTCCCTGTGAGGGTGCTGAGGCGCTGGGGTCAGAAGATGCAGTTATGAACAGGATTTCTTAGGGGAGTGAAGAGGAAGATATTTCCCTCCTCCCCATGTCCTGGGTGCTTACTGTTGCCCTAACACTGTAGTTCAGCCGTAGTCATGTTGGTAACTCCCCACTGTAGCCCCCCAAAATGCACATGCAGAATGAACTGCAATAGGCCAAATAGCAAAATCTGTCCATTGACTTTTAAAAGCAGATCCCACCCACCAGGGGATGCTATCCAGGAGCATATATATATATGTGTGTATCTTAATCCAGCTTTGCTACCCCAAACCCCAACTATTCCCATGCCCCACACTTGGTGCCAGCCAGCATTTGGCAGTGGGTCTGTGGTCCAAGAGCACACAACTCCCAGTCCTGAGGGCTGCATTTGCCACCACCCCCTTTGAGTCCTGGGCTGCTGCTGGCTGGTGGGACCTCTACGTGATGGGGCTGTGGGGCACGTACACAGCCTGCATTGACCTCCGCATGCAGGAAAAGGGGAGGCGAGGATGCCAAGGGGAGGCAGGTTGACGTGCTCTATTGCTACCATAGCCTCTGATTAAGCCAGACACTAAAACCTGGGGCAGAGTGTCCCTGGAGCAGGAGGAAGGGGGTCACTGGTGAGGCTGGATGGCAGAGGAGATGGAGAGGTGACACTTTGCAGCCCACAAGTGCCAAGGCAGATAATAAGAGCCAACCCTTGGCAGCATCAGTTGTGTTTCAAAGAGACCATCTGCTCCCACCAACCAGCAGACCCAGAGTGTGGCCACCCATAAAATGGGAGCTGGCAGGGACTGCCCCAGTGGGATCACATCCGTTGGGTAGACCCCAAAACCACTGTGTGGGGAGGGGGCTGCCGCTTGAAGTCCCAGCCCTGCACTGACCCGAAGGGATCTCATTTATCAACCAGAGCCATTTGATAGGAATTTCTCTGGTGCCTTCACTCAGTTGTCACATGGAAGTGGGGGCTTATAGCAAATTTCATCCAATAGTTAATACTGTTATTATTATACTTCCTGATTCTGCTGTAAATAAGATTGGAGGCTTTTCCTGGGTCTCTTGTTGGAGCACGATGGGTGTAAATCACTGCCCAGAATTGCACAGGAGAGACCAGCACTGCCATGCTCCTTTTCTGCCTTGGGTTTGCGATAGCAGCAGATTAGGGTGATGATGGGTGGCTGAAGGATCAGACTATAAGCAGCTGAGCAAGGAGAGATGCTGCTGCTTGCACTGGGGTGTTGCAGATGGATGCTGCAAAGGCACAGTCACCAGCAGTGTGGCTTGGCTCATCCCAGAGGATGGTTGAGCAGCAAAAGGGGTCTGACCTCTTGCCCCCATCGGCCTGCATTCCATCTGAGTGAAACCCGGACCATGATTTGATGCATTTGGTTGTCTCAAAACTTGACGGCCAACGTCTGTGAGTTCTGAAATAAGTGGCAGTGACCATCGTGGGATGGGATGGTTGCTACCACTCATTTGGGATCCATGTTGCTCATGGGAGAAGGCTCTCCATGTGTTCGTGCTAGCTCCCAGAAACCCCAAATCAAGCCCAAGGATTTCTTCCACTAGACCAGGCTGCTCAAAGCCCTGTCCAACCTGGCCTCATCTTGTTTGAGGAGCAGGAGGGGAGAAAATCCAGCCACCCGGTGGATGCTGCAGTGGTATAGTGTGTAATTGAGCTCTAATTGTTCATTTAAACTAATTAAACTATCAAACCCAAGGCATTAGGATAGTGTCATGAGGAGTCCATCCCTCCCTTCTCCTAAGCACATGTGCAGGGGACCAGGTAGCACAGCGACTGTCAGCCTTAGGCTTCCCTGCAGCATCCTCTGGAGCCACTGAAGGTGCCTTGCGTCATGAGCAGATAATGCAGGGCCAATGTACATCTGCTCTGGCAATTCCCTTGTCTCTGAGCATCATCCCTCCCCCCCCACTCCTGGAAAACAAGCATGTTTAGCATTACCCGATTTCGGCATCCGAGTTGCCTGACGGCTTTAAGAGGGAGTAAACATCCATCCTGCTGACACGGCAATAAAACCGGTGCATCTGGAAGAGAGGAGTCAGCAGCAGATGTGCCCCTGCAAACTGTTTGCTTGTGATGAATGCTCTTCCCAGATCCTGCTAATCCCTTTTTCTCTTGCTCCTAGGCCTCCTTAATTGTGCTCCCTTTGATTCAATAACTCTTTGAAGACATCACAAGAAGTTGTTTCTTCCACACGGGAATGTCACTTAACCAGGTTTGTAGCCTTTGGCTCTGGTGTATGGAGATTGTTTTGCAAGGGAGATGGGGAGAAGAGTGCCTGGAGATGCTCTGGGGACCCCAAAGCGCTCTAGGGAGAAGCCTCAGGACCAAGCAGCAGCCCAGGAGGGTTGGTGGGCTTGGTGGAGATGTGCTCAGATGCACTGTGTGAACACAGGGATGCCACATTCCCAGGGATTTGCTGCTTCCCTGTTGGTGCTTCCTCTCCCAACCATTCAGGAAGAGCAAGGGGTGTGGGTTTGGGGAGAACAGGGGTGCCATAGCTGGGGTGATGTGTTAAATCAGCCCGATTGGAGGTGGGAGCTGGTTTCCAGCCTCCACAGTTTTCCTCATAAGCACGGTACACAAAGCCTGTTCTTTGGAAGGATGCTGAAGCTTTGGTCTGTGGAGCAACAAAAGAACCAAACAGGGGCGTCAAGGGTGCCTGAGGGGCTTTGCCAAAATGAGCTTTAAGGCCCTTTCCAACCCAAACCAAGCTGGAATTCTATGAACCTATGATTTTCTTCTGGATAGGCCCTATTGTGGCAGGGAGCTGGCGCTCCGTCCTCGACACACCAAGCTCCCAGCCCCATTGCTGCCCAGCCTGGAGCTTGTGCTTCCCTGAGCCAGAGGAGGCAGGTCCCTATAGATAGAGGCAAGTGATAGCCTAAATATTCATGTATCGGCAGGCAAGCTACAACAGGCCCTTCTTACAAACTGCTACCCAAAGTGCTTGCATCCAGAAAGGAGGGAAATAAATAAACAGATGCTTGTTAATTGATTTAATTACCCACCAGCAAAGAGGAGACGGGGAGCACATCAATAAAAACTGGTTTAGAAAACAACTTGTAGCAATTCTTTTCCCTATGCAACCCGTGCTGGTCTACAATAGGTTCCCCAAAGAGACTGGGAATTTCCACTATGTGGGAAGGAGAGATCAAAGTCTGAAAATTAGGGTTGTGGCCCAAAATGCAGCCTAAATTGATGCCCTCTTTGCAACCCAGGGCCAGTATTTAACTTACAGCAATGCTAGGAGTTACTGCAAACAACCCTTCTTGAGCAAGAGCAAGCCAGCAGCTGAGGTGATCCTTGCTATAATCCATGAAGGAGAAGGCAGAGCTGTGGAACTCTTTTGGATTGATTTCTCTTCTTTCCCTTCAAAAGATGCTTGAGCAAAGGGAAAATGGAGAAATGGAAAGACCCATTCCCCTCATTGCACATGGCTATGTCCAACCTGAGAGTGCAGGATAACTGATGTGCTCCTAATGGGGCTGATGCTCATTGTGGATACTTGGAGCACTGAGCCAGCAGAATGGGATGGATAAGTCAGTGTCTGAACAGAGGCTTGTGGGCAGACCCCTGATGAACAGCCCCATTCTCAGGCTCCAGCCTTTAGCATGCCTCTTCCTGGAATCCCACAGCCTTGCATGGGGAATGTCTGTTGGAGTCCGTTGGAATGAACCCAGCCTGGAGAGGAGAAGGCTCCTTAAGGGGAGACCTCAGAGCAGCTCCAGTGCCTAAAGGGGCTGCAGGAAACCTGGAGAGGGGCTTTGGACAGGGGATGGAGGGACAGCACAGGGGAATGGCTTTAACTGCCAGAGGGGAGACTGAGGTGAGACATTAGGAAGAAGAGCTTTAAGGTCCCTTTCAAACTCAGACCATGCTATGAATCTCTGTTGACCAGAGCTGCAGCCGCTGTCATCTCTTGCAAATTCACCTGATCATAACAGAACCCAACGATTCCCTGCAGGAATGGCTCCAAAGTCTTCAGAAACTTGAGGTTTGAACTATTTTTCCTCCCTTTGTAGAAGTGCTTCTCCCTGCATGAGCACTGCAAGCTCAGCAACGCACAGAGAAATCACTGCAGCAAGCTGCACGCACCCTGAGCCCCACCAGCCAAGAGAAGATGTACCTGTCCTTTTCCAGCCTCCTTTCTCCATGCGTTTGCTCTGTTCCCTGCCTGGCAGTGAGGAGAAACCAATGTGGCTCCCCTGGGACTGATTGCAACCAGCCTGCAGTGCAGTTATCTGTGTATTGTGCAGCTCCAACGTTTAACAAGTGCCCCCGGGGCAGACAAGTTATGAAAGAAGCCCCATTAGCATGCCCCTTGCTGCCTCCTTGACGTCAATGTGACGCAGTCACAGGGGGAAACCTGCTTGCAGAGCAGGGTACAGAACCCCGGGGAGCACAGGGGTTTTGGGTGCAACCTGGGAAGCAAGGAAAGAATGAAGGGGTGGAGTAAGCAGCAGTAAGAGATGAAGGGAGATTGTCTTATCACCCAGCCGGAGTGAATTTCCTTTCCCATGTGCAGACTCTGCAGGTTTGGGTGATGTTCTCCCATTGTTCAGGTCCTGTAGATCCAGCCATGGGCACCAGGGTGGCTGCAACAGAGAGGGTTAGCTGCTGTCCTTATATATGGTGGCATGTGGGTGTTAAAGCATGCAGGGATGATGCTATGCCATGATGCCCAGGTGCTTTAATTCTGCACCTAGGTTTTGAACAGAGTTTAAAGGTATTTGTTGGAGGATGGCTGCAGGAAAGAGCCATAGCACCTGCATCAGCAGGAAGATGCTCAGATGGCTGCATCTGTCCTGTTAAAGGTGGAAACTGTCTCTCTGACAGCACCTGAGCAGCAGGTACACTAGAGATGGTCCCACTTGAACTATAGGGTGGCAGACTGCATTGTGCAGAAGACTTGATGTTCATCCCAAACTCTGCCACATCTGCTGAGCCATCCCCATCAGTGTTTCTGGGATTGTCTGGCAGTGTCCTGATGAATTGGTCGGTTGGTTATTCTTTTCCCTTGGGGCTCACAGCAGTTGCTGAATGCAGGCGACACTGGGGACATGAGCTAGAAGCAATACTTGCACTGTGCAGACCTACCTGGCTTTGGCTGGGCATCACAAGCACTCAGCAGAGTGACTATGGAAGTCCCCAGGGTCACAGGTATGAGCTGGAGGTTGTGGCCAAATACTCAGTGAGCACCATGTGGTAGGGTTGAAAAGAATGGGAGCCAATCTGAGGATGGGGAGAGGCAGTGAAAGGTAATGGGGATGCTTTGTTGCTCCTGTTTGGGAATATCAAGCCCATGTGTCTGGAGCAAGTCAGACTTAGCAACGGCATCTGGCACTGTTGCTCCATCCATCCCTTGGTCTCCCACTAAGCCTGTTGTGGGATGCAAGCAATGATCCCTCTAAAGCTGAGGACACGCTGTAGCCCCAGGGCTGGCCCTGCTCTGCAGCATGAAAGATGGAGTTCCAAACGCAGGAGCTGTGCACTGAGCCTTGAGCCCATGCAGGGCAAGCAGCAGCTCCATGGCCTCCTCGTGCCCTGCCAGGCACAAAACCACTCTGCCATCTGGCCTGGGAAATAGATAAGAGGCTCAACTACAGGAGAGGGACTATCACACATCCCTCCCTTTGGAAAGAGCTGCAGGAACCCACCGGAGGATGATGGGGTGAGGTGCACAGCATGATGAGGAGGATGATGGGGTGAGGTGCACAGCATGATGAGGTGGTCACGGTAGGAACAGGCTCGAAGTGCTTGGTCATGCCCTGGGGGAAAGCAGCGTGTTTGAAGCTCTCTGAAGGAGCCCTGCCAACCTTGCACAACCAGTTTCCAAGCCCAGAGTGTCTTCCAGTGCAGTTTCACCACTGCAGGTTCAGGCCTCTGGCTGCCACGTTACATCTGATGTGTGCCTGTCCGGCTCCTCGGGCACCCAACGTGCTGCTGCCTGCCCCGTGCCCTCTCCAGAGCAGTGTTCCTCCTTGGAAGCATCCACATTGCCAGCTATTTTTGGAACAGAGGCATCTATTGTTTTGTGCTGTTCCCTGCTGGGTTCAGCTCACAGCTCCCCAGGCTCTCCTTCCCATGGCATGACTTCTGTGTGCCCCCCAGCATCTGTGGTACATGGCATTGCTGGAGCCCCAAGAGGCAGGGACATCGTTCTGTGGACGCTCTGAGCTTATTATAGCCTTGCATCAACTGCAATGGCGATGAATATCAGTACCTTGCAGACATGGAAAAACCTTTGGATTTCAAACCAGTATTTAAATAGACAGCGTCTGTTTTAAAAGGAGGCAGAGAGCTGCAGTCTTTCTCCACTGAAAACAAGCATTGGAACTTAAATAATAGATTTACCAGATATTAAGCCAGATATAAACCAGATATTAGACAGATACCATCTTCCATGAGACTTGAAATGGTTCAAGAGGTGACTGAGCCAACTCAGAAGCAAAGAGATGTATTTCTCATTTAAAGGTGTCCTCAGCATAAGGACATGGAGCTGCTGGAGCAAGTCCAGAGGAGGATCAGGGATCAGCAGACGATGATCATGGGACTGGAGCACCTCTCATATGAAGATAGGCTGAGAAAGTTGGGGCTGTTCAGCCTGGAGAAGAGAA
>JAOEHX010052840.1:0-12309 GCA_025448015.1 Bolborhynchus lineola | reverse complement strand
GAAGGGAAGGGAAGGGAAGGGAAGGGAAGGGAAGGGAAGGGAAGGGAAGGGAAGGGAAGGGAAGGGAAGGGAAGGGATACAGACTCTCTCACCCCGAAGAAACTAAGCTTGTATTTTGTCTTAGAAACACTGGGGGGTTGCATGGGATGGGAATCAAAAAACCCACTTTTCCCAGTGTTTCTAGCCTAAGAAACAGGATCCCAGAGGAGCAGGGAGGCAGGGAGGAAGAGAAGGGGAGATGTGAGACACAGGCAGACACCGCTCCCTGCCCAGCCTAGCACTGGTACCGGGGAAATGCGGGGTTTGGAAATGTGGTCCTGCTGTGTCAGGAGCTGGGCGAGAGCTGCGCTCTCTGTGCCGGGGGTGCCTGATCTAGCAGAAGCAGCCCACGGCTAGGGGATTGGACTAAATGATCTATGAAGGTCCCTTCCAACCTAAACCACTCCCCGAGCCTATGAGGAGTTTTGAACCCAAAGCTGCTCAACGTGCGTACACATCCACTGCGCTGCCCGCCCATCTGTCCACCCGCATGCCAGCGGTGCATAAATGGCCCTGGCCGGGTGGAGGTCCCTGCCCCTGAGGGTCCTGCACTTGTGGGGCCACAGTGAGAGATGTGCAGAGCCCAGGCCTGGCCCTCACCCTGTGACTAACCCGGGTGTTAGGTCGTCTACATGTGGCTGCCTGAAAAGTAGTGAGGAAAACATTATTGAGGTTAGTGATTTTTAAGATCTTTGGTCGCTTGTCAAAAACACGACATTTAATCCCCTCAGCAAGACGGAGGAGAGCCGGCGCCGCTATCAGGGCCTTTGTTTGCAGAGGCTACTTTGTCAAAGCGAGGTGACCAAGAGCTGGTATCTGTCTGCTGCTCTCATCCTCTCTACGCTCCTCTGCAAAGGACCCATGGCCCCGACGGGGCGGGTGTGTGCCGGAGTTCCCGGCAACCCCGAGTGCTGCTGAGGTGTTAGGAACACAGCTTTCCTCGACGACAGTGAGCTGGGTGTCCCCGCTGTACTGTCTGTGGGCAGGTCTGTAGCAGCGGGAAAGGTCCTGCCCGCGTCCCACTGTTAGCCAATAACGCTGCTCACTTCTGCGGGCAACTTCCTGTGTCTCGCGGGTCTGCCTGGATGGGGAAGGAAGACGGGACTGTCCTCAGCCCCGTGTCCTGAACACGGTGCTCCATTCCCAGCACTGAACAGGGTTCGGGATGAGACATGCAAAGCCCGCCTGGCCTGGAAATAAGCAGCGTGACTCTTTGCAGCACATGTCAAGGACTGAAGTCCGTTCCCCGGGGTGGGTTTGCCCCCTGCAAGTGGAAGGTCTGGTTTAGAGGAAGCTGACAGGGCGAAGCGAAGCCCCTCGCATGTTCTCCCGCGCCGCAAGACAAAGGGCGGGAGGGAGCGGCTGAGGGAGGAGCGGCGGTGCAGCGCGGTGGTGCAGCACGGTGGTACATGGCGAGGTGCGGGCATCGGGGCACAGTCAGGGCAGCCGCTGAGCCTTGGAGAAGCCTCTGACATCAGCCTCACCTTCCCGAAACAGGGGAACGTGTTTGTCAGGGCACCCTCACCCCAGCCGGGGCGACCAGTGTTTGCTCCCATCCCCACCCCCCGAATCCAAATCCCTACCCCCTTGGCCAGCTCGAAGAGAAAAGCTCAGCCCCGGGTCAGAGAGCCCGTGGAAGGGATGCTCGGAAGGCCCTGCTGCCCGGAGGTGGCTCCTCGGGTTAGAGGCTGAGCTGTAGCCTACAGCTACAGCATCCATAAGTTTCACCCGTATATCCACAGGCGCCTAGGGAGCGGGAGGGATGCAGGCTTGCCTGTGTGTCTCTGCATATGCACCCGGAGATGTCTGTGCGTACACGCACGCACACAAATATATTTAGAAGTCAGTAAGCTGAAGTCACTGCAATCCTTTTTTCCCATTACTTTCGTGATAGGAGCACAGGGCTGTGACTTATGGAGAAGCATGCTGTACATACAGAGCCGTAGTTTACCGAACCTAGAGAGGACCGATGCGCTGGGAAGCATCTGTAAAGGTCTGTACGGCTTTGAGGAACCGAGCTGTTTCTGTGCTCCAGAGTACCAGGGTAAAGAAGCAGAAGGTGCTGCCGTCCCTCCCTGTCTTCCAGCATCACGGATATCCCAGGGAATCCATTTCGTGGAGCTGTATTCTGATCTGCTCTCTTTCTGAAACGGGCTTGTAAAGACAGTGGTTGTACCGCTTAAATCACACGGTCCTTTCACCTCGAGGCAGGCAACTAGCAATGATTTTTTTTTTTTTTTCATTTCAGCCTGAGCCTTAATTGTTTGGGTGCTTTAAATACAGTGGGAGTCCCCTTATCCAAGCATTTCCACAGACTGTCTATATCTGCCCTGACAGCTTGATAGAGCCGAGCCCGACCCTGAATCTCTTCAAAGGATGAAATTGTGCAGCCACAGAGGAAGCCAAAGCACGCAGACAGAGCACACATCCCTCAGATCACCCCCACTCCCACATCCCTTCTCCTCCTCCTTCCTCCTCCTCAAAGCACCCCTCCGCCCTGGTCAGCTCAGCTATAGGCGAAAATTAATTCTTTATACACAGAGTAAATATGTTCCGTTTTCCACAAGAGCTTACAGGGGAGCTCATCTCTTAAATTCAGCCCTGTTGATTACAGGAGAGTTATAACTGTAAAATGAGGCACGCAATTTCTGTAAATCTTCTCCCCAAGGGACAGTGTTATAGTGCAGCGACATTGCTGGAGCTTATGGAAGGGTGTTTCCTGTGGAGGGGTGCTTCAGATGGAGGGAAGGGTGGCTCATAGGAGGAGGCCAAGGACCTCGGGAGGAGTAGGTGCCACCGTTACTGGGATGGGAGTGAGGGCCAGGGCACGGCGGAGGGAAGGCAAGGACCCGCTCCCTCTGCTTTGGGTTCAGGAGTCAGAAGGTGAAAAGGACTGAGATTTCCCCTGTTAGGCTCCCACTGAATGCAGTATTTGATGTGAGGAGAGGAAGGGAAATAAATCATTGCACGGAAGAGATAAAAGGGTAAAAAATTGGTAGCTGCTGGAAGGAAGAGCCCTCTCCGCAGCAGCACCAGAGAGCAGGGCAGAGCTTGCTGCCTGGCTGGTAATGCTGTAAATGGAGAGAAAGAGATGGGCTTTGCCAGCAAGTGGGTAAAAGGGCTGTAAGAGAGATGACTTCCTAGTGTGTGACTATAATGCTGTTAAGAGTTTCAGCATTTTATGCTTTTCAAGATACGACTATCAGCAAGAGGGGAAAAAAAAAAGAAAGAAAGAACTTTAGCAAAAACGGAGCCATCAGAAACTGTTCGTTACACTCCGGTAAACATCCCCTCGTGGTGAAATCGTTGGTGGGGGCAGCAGGCAGGGCAAGAAAACGCAGCTTCTTCTAGTATGTGCAGCTCTCAGCTCTCTAATTAATGAACCTGACAAACTGAAAGGTCTTCTCTGGTTCCTGTCGTTTGGCTTCTTTTTATTTCTTTTTTTCCTTTTTTCTATGCATATCTGAAACAAGAAAGTATTTAGGTATTTAAAGAATTGTAATTTTTTTTTAATTTAGTATTTAAAGATAGGTTTAGATATGCAGAATAACGGATGATAAACCCACATTATTCAGGACTTCTCTTAAAGTACGCCACGAAGTACAGCCCTTTTCCTCTTCTATTTCGGTATTGCATATTTTGATGCTGAAATATGCATCATTTTTGACAGCTTCGGAGTTAAAAAACCGAAGGAACATGTAGGTGTCATCTGTCGGAAATAATTTTGTGTTTACAGCCTGTAGATTTAACGTTGTTCTTTCTATTCTTTGTACTATTAAAAAAAAAACTAAATAAAATTATTCAGTCTTTTTGCCCGATTGCCTGTGGACTGCTGCCCTCAGCTTCCACAGTGCCATCATCTTTCAGTCTAAATATTCAAATATACGTTTTACAAGAAGACAGATTAACCTCAGAGTTTCTGTCTCTATGTCTCTTACATGTAAAAATAAGGGTACACCTGGGGCACACACATACAGAAGGATTACCTCTTTCAAAACTAGGAAGAAAAATCCAATTTTTCTTTGAATTTTTCCAGCACGGCATGGTGTTGGCCAGGGATGTCTTTTTAATAAACTGAGCTCCTTACATTTTTTGGAGAATGATCCCTTCTTAAAATCGGATTTGAATTTCGCTGAGCTCAAAATATCAGGGTCAAGTTAACCCCTGTTTTTGAGTCACTGGTTTTAAAGTTAAATTATGATGCCTACCGTATAGGTATTTCTGCCTGAGGAAGGTGGCTTACCACTATTATATTTAAACACAATGTGTTCCTAGGTATTTGAAGAAAAAAATCGCTTGTGTACATTCAGCTACCGCTTAGGAGAGGTTTTCAACAGCCCCCGGGGCTTCAGGGTTCATCCCCAGGTACAGAAACCTCTCTCAGATGGGTGCGGTATTGGACCCTCCACAAACATAACCCCATATGGAGGGAATACTTGATTCCCATCTACCTCTTATAAGTCTTCCAGACGGCTTTTTCTCTGGAATTTGAGACCCAGGCCAGTTCCCGAGGTGCTCGCATCCCCCCGTACTGGGCTGGCCCAAGATGCTCGCACCTTTTCTCCTCCTCATCCTGGCTTGCGGCTGAGCGCTGCTGCACTACCCGCCCCGTGGGAAGACCCCATAATCTTGAGCAGTTTTTATTTGAGAAAGGGCAGTCCCGTCCTACAGCAGTGGCGTCTGTTTTCCACCAGTGCTTTACCTTGGGGAGGCGGAAGAAGACTAAAAAAAAAAAGAAAAGAAAAAAAGGAAATATGAACACCACACACACACAGAGAAAGAAAAGGAAAAATGAAGAAAAAACACACACACGCGGAAAAATGGAAAAATGAATGAAAAAAGAAAAAGGAGAAAGGAAAAACATAAAAAAGGAAAAATAGAATAAGAAATAAAGGGGGAGGGGAACGCAGTAAAGGAAAAAGAAAAGTAAAAAGAAAAACCAAAACAAAACATCAAAACCAAAAACAAAACAAACAAACAAACGAAAAGGAAAAAAAAAAAAAAAACCAAAACCTATTTGTTTTTTTAATTCCGAGAAAGCTAAAGTACGCCTGTCCCCTGGGATGAGTCCCCAGGACGGGAAATATCCGGATATTCGTCACGGCGCACCTGAGGCTGTCACCCGGCTCCTTGTGCCCGCAGTCACAGCGAGCCCGGCTCTCCCAGTCCCCCAGTCCCTGCCAATACCAGCCTCCCGGCGCTCCGCCCGCAGGCTGTCCGCGGGAGGAGAAGTCGGCCCGCAGGCTTTCGCGGAGCTGCTGGGGGCTGCTGTCGAGGCACCCCGGTCCCGCTGCCCAACCGGCTTGGCCCAGGGGCCAGTTGTGTCGGAGGCGATTGAAACCCGGGACGAGAAGACGGCAGTTTCTCGAACTCCCTCTGGAAGCCGGCAAAGCTTGGTAGAAAAGATGTGCATACAGATGTGCGTATGCGTGAAACCTGTCTGGGGGAATATAGACACGGAAACACACAGCGCGGCAGTGATTTATTTTCGCTCCTCGGTTATACAGTTTTTGCCTCGCTTAGATAGTTTCAGACACAAATACCTCCTCAGTTTATGGGCTGGGGAGAAACAGCTTGCTGCCAGATCGAGCGAGGCAGCAAAGCCTCCTGTCAGAAAAGCCTCTCAAGTATAATTCGCCGAAGATGTAAATAACTAACCCGCTTCTCCGTCTTCCGCTCATTTTTTCGCTGGTAATATCAGGGCTTGCGGAAAAGCAGAGCTTCTCCTCGAGCCAGGAGCAGCAACCTCCCGGCCGCTTGTCTGCTTGCTTCAAGGTTACCCCGTACCTTCGTGAAGCTGTGCAGAATCCCCGGCTCCCGAGTTCCCACGCGACCGAGTCAAACAAGAAAATATGTGTTCCTCATTTTACTCAAGGCATGAAAAGCGGAACAACAGGTTTGCACACGCGAGCGGCTTTGGCTAGAGGCATAAGAGCCCCTCTCCCGGGGGGCAAACACAGATTTCTGAATGAAAACCTGGAGGGATAGCAAGAAAGGACGGGGAAGTCCCGGGCAGGTGGGGAAAGCCCTCTTGCAAGCCTGGGCTGGTACCGGGACATCCCCGTGGTCTGGCGGGGGGACCTCAAGCCAGTTCCATTTTACTGCAGCATCCTTTCCTTCGTTTCAGAAGGGTCAAGAGCTCAGTGCCAACCCGGACACCCTCGGGACAGACTCGCTTTCTCCAGAAGGCGTTCAGGGTGCGGAGGGGTTTTCCGAGGCGCCCAGAGGTGAGGGGCAGGTAGCCCTGGGCTGGGAAGCAGCCTTGATCAGCCTCCTGACTTCTCAGGAAGTCTTTCCCAGCCCACAACGGCTTAATGTTTGCTTAACTGAAGGTTTGAGGGAGGTAAACTCTCCCTGCGAGGCGCAGGCTACCTTAGAGACCTCCGGTCCCCTCCTCCTGTGCCCAGAGCAGCCACCTCTCCCTTTGCAGCACCAACACACCGGAAGGAGAAGCCGGGACTCTGCTCAGCACTGGGCTGCGTAGAGGGAAAGGGGGTAATCCCCAAATATCTTTTCGGGGGCCTGCATTTCATCCTGTGAACACGGTCTTTCCAGGAAGGAAAGCCCTCCCTGATAGGCCACTTGCCAGAGAAGGGCCATCCGGTGTCTGGGCTGCAGGCTGATCTACACTGCTCGAAGGACACTTTAATCCCCATCTCAGACTGAGTATGCTACTCAGGAACCAGCCTTACCCCGGACCACCCCCTGAAAAGACACGGAACCCCTGAGCCTTCGGGATGGAGGATGCACCAACAGCTGACCAGACAAGAACATATAATAAAAACTCAAACCAACACAACACTGATTTGATCCTATGTCCTGCATATGTTCCTGTTCTTTTACTGAGAGGAGGTGGGGTTAAATGCCAGTGTCTGTGACCCAGAAAGGAAACCCTTTGAGATAGCATGTGACTGTGTGGGAATGCTGTTGATTTTTAGAATCGTGCAGGTTGGTAGGAGGTGGCTGAGAGCATCTTTCTGGACCAGCTACCCTCACCAAGGAGTTCTCACAACAGAGCTGATGCTTTTAATAACAACTCCTCCTCTTCTCATTTATCCTCATGTTGTAAACTGGACTCTCATTATTTGAAAGTCATTCCCTAATCTAATGAAATTATCCTGAATGTCTTCTATGTAGAATATTAAATGGTTGCCTTTGCAAGAGTCTTTTGTGTGTGCATTGGGGGGAGGGTGCTTCAAATAAAAAATTCTCCAGTATAAATCCTTTGCCCCTGAAATTGTCACTCAAGAACAACAGGATCCTTATGTTCAGATACGTGCATGACTGAGCAGCTGAATTTTTATTGCATATGTATAAACATTATTTGTGGATATTCCCTACTGGTTTGACATGCGGTCACGTCCAGAGTCACCTCTCCTCCAATCCACCTCCCTCGTTGCAAAATATAGCCTAAAAGACCACCATTATTGGGAAAAATATCAGACAACTGTCACATTACCTAACTTAGTGAAATCATAACAAAGGCTTCCATTAGAAGTGACATAACATAAGCTGGAAGGGGTTTTCAATTCCACTTAGATTTCTTTTCCCCTTGCCTTCCCCGAAACGTCTCACATTCTTGGCATGTTTTGTGAAAGCTTGATTAAAATCAGGAAATCTGGTTTTGTACCACTCATTCATTTCCTGAGGGGATATTAAACAGAAGAGGGCAAACAGGAATGCCTATTGTCAGGTCTGTGAGAAGATACTTACTGTTTTCAGTTATTAGATGAATATGTAAACATCTAAAAAACCTGAGAGTATTAGCAGAGACTATTTTTTGTGTGTGCAACTAAGGGAAGGGGCTAAAGGAAATATTGTATTTGGAACTGTTGTGAAGAACCCATGAGGAGGAACATGCATCATTCTTCCATCATTTTAAATGCTATTTATGACATGTGGAGGGAAAGAAGCATTTATTTTGTAAGAAAAAAAGAACCTATCAAACTATCCTGTGTAAGTTTATAGGTAGTGATGCACTACTAAGTATATTCATTATGTTTGTGACAGGCTTTATCGGGGGGCAGCAGGGGAAGAGATCAGTGAGAGCTGACAGATAATTTCATCTCACAAATACAACAAAGTATAATTTTACCTGCAGGTTCTTGGCTGCGATTTTTTCATCCCATATCTGAATGTCCCTCAGAGCAGCAGCCAGGTCCAACGCCGAGCAGGAGACATCGGCGCACACAGCAGCGCTGCACATCTGCTTCATGAAATCTTCGTTTGCCTGTTTTGACAGAAGCACACAAATAGAAATAAAGCAATCCGCAGCACTGCTTCTGGAAAAGAAAGGCTGCAAAGCAATGTCAATGGGAAAAAGCTCTGCCCTGCCTGCCCGCTGCTTTACCCTTGCCCAAGAAATCACCTTCCAGCTGGACCTCCAGGGAGATGGAGCCACAGCAGCATCCACATCCTCCAAGAAACATGTGAAAATGCACACGGCCCCAGATCTCCACACCAGCTGCAGGACTTCTGGCCTGGCAATGGGCATCCCCAGCATGCTGCAGTCAAGACAAACCTTTGCCCTTTTGCTCAAGGGATGCTGCTGGGCTGGAAGGACCCCTCAAAGCACCGTGAGCCTCCTGGGTGCTGTGGCAGAGGAAGGATCTCCAGCACGGCAGGATGTCCCTTTGTAGAGCAGCAAGAGGGTGACTGAGCAGGGAATGTATATCCCAGAGGCTCTTTGCTTCTCTCTATGTGTGTGGGGCAGGGAGTGTTTCTTCCTCCAGGACTCTGGTGGTGTGATCTGCTGCAGTGCTGTGAAATGGGGTCATGCAATGCGAGGCCTGTCCTGTTGGGAAAAGGACAATCTGGGAGCAGGGCTGGCAAGACCCTGTGATGCCAAGTGCTCCCTTTCCAGCAGCATTAGACAGCCCCTATGTTGCCAGGTGCAGGGCAAACAGAGCTATCCCCTGTGCCCAGTGTGCAGTGGAGCACCGGTATTTGTCACAGTTGTGTTAAGTCTCCTGCTCAGTCTCTACTAATTATTTCCTGCCACACTGTTGCAAAGTATCTCAGAATTGTTTGGGTTGGAAAATACCTTTAAGATCACTGAGTCCAGCCATTAACCCACCACTGCCAAGTCCACCACTGAACCATGTTACTAAGCTACACATCTACATATCTTTTAAATACCTCTAGGACTGGTGACTCCAGAAGCCTGTTCCAATGCTTGACAACCCTTTTGGTGAAGATATTTTTCCAAATATCCAATCTAAACCTCCTGACACAACCTGAAGCCACTTCCTTTTCTTCTATCACTTGCTACTTGGGAGAAGAGACCAATCCCACCTAACTACAACCTCCTTTCAGGTAGCTGTAGAGAGCAATAAGGTCTCGCTTGAGTTTCTGTGAGAGCCTGAACATTGAGCTTGTCTCAAACACCACTTACATTCCATAGTGAGAGTCAGAGACAGGAAACTGAGCTTGTTTCAGGCACCATTTGCATTTGCCCATGGGAGGCCTTGAGCTAAAAGATGCAAATAACAAGGATGTTGGCTCTCCATACTGAGTAGATAGGACTGTTCAGACCCCTTTGTTCAAAGCTGATGAGCCTCCACAGGAATGTGAAAAATGCTTAATTCAAAGGATAACTCAAGTGGAGGAAGTCAAATAGCTGACAACACCATATGAGGGATGCTGCAGGTGTTCGATAATCTACACCCATCATTATCATATTAACACCTCTCCATGCTTCATATACAAATTATAGGTAACACCCCAAAGAACAGGAACATAACAGGGCAGGGCTCTGATCAGAGCTCCCTCTGATGATATTGGTGATACCCTGGTTGAAGAGGATCAGTGAGATGTCACTCGATCCATGGGTAGTAATACTTCTCTTCTCTCTCTTCAAGTATGTAGAAAGTTCCTATGTTAAATTTTGCTGAATGAAGCCATTTCCTTGCTTATTGGTGATGGTGGGGTTGGCTGCCTTGCAGGGTATTTACTTATGGCTCTGTGGACAGCCCCTTAGTGTGGAATGATGAAGCTGAGAGAGACGTTTGAAGTGACGGACAGCAGTGGAGGGAGTTTGCCTACTATGAGGGGAACCTCTAGGAAGCAAGCAGGCTGCTTTTTGAAAGATATGCTGTTTGCAGATGGGTGAAGCATACTTAAATTCCAGAACAAATAGGCTTTGTCAGACCAGGCAAAAAACAGTCCTGATGTGCTCACAGGTCTTGATATCCATTAGCACCAAGCACAACCTTCCCAGCAGGATATACCAGGAGTTTTTTCACCTTGCCAAGGATATACCCTGTGGGAGTGCTTCTTGCTATCACCATGATTGCTGACAGGAATTCTGCTGACTTGTGTGGGTGCAGGGATGGGACTGAGCCCCAGCCTGGGTTCGTGGTGGAATGAGGAGGCCATGAGGGCTGCAGCTTTCCATAGGTGCTGCCGGCTGCTGTCTGTCTATCTGTCTTCCTGTCTTGTGTCCAGGCAGCCTTCCTTTTGCTGCTCACATTCAGCCCTGAAAACTGGGCTTGCAGGAGATATGCGTATGCACTCACCTGGGTAAGACCACACATGTATGTCTCTGGGAGTGAAAGGAAATAACTTTCCCAATCTTGGTTATCCCACAGTAGGATCTCATCAGGGGCAACCAACTTGCAGTAGAAGGTGTGGAAATGGGAAACATACCCAGTGGACTGACTTAATCCACTAATTTCATATGCTTGCATATAGAGGACAGGGGAGAGGAATGGATGAATGTAACTTCCTGCTCCAGTGCACGTAGGTCAAGCTTGCCTTCAAGACCCCAAGAGTTTCACCTTTTTAATATTCTCGGTTAATTAGCAAATTAATGGTTAATTAATCAAATATAACGGTTGGACTTGATGATCTTAAGGGTCTTTTCCAACCTAATTGATTCTATAATTGATTCTAAATTAGGAAACTATTCTGGAAAGCTGAGGCAATGAAGTGCAAAACTTAATGATTTAGACAGCAGCTTTAATGCAAACATGCTTGTATGAAATATTACATCTCATGAAACAAAGACGTCCCTTTTACTGCATCCATGCTGGCACACCACACACCAGCACCACATGCCAGGGCTCCAAGGACACCCACAGCCCTGGCCATCCCTGCCCACCCCCTGCGGCTCACCTCATCCTTCCCATGGCCCAGGACCCCATCTCAGCCCTCCAGGGCTGTCAGACACTGCTACATGCTGCCAAACTGCATCAAGGAGCCCTCTCCCCAGATACGGAGTGGGGTTTAGCCAGCATGTGATAGGAGCGTGGATACTTGGCCTCTAACCACATGAGTCCCAGCAGCCTTGCTCAGTGTCCCTTGGTGGCTGAGCACTCCCAGCTCTGCCAAATACCAGGCAGACCTGCTGATCTGGGAGGAGATGGATAGTATTCAGCCAGACTCCTTGAGACTTCTAAACTATATCCTTTTTTACTGATCTTGCTGCAAAGCTCAGGTGTACTTCCCTTAGCAACAGTTCTGCTTGAAGAAATGAAGGCACCATCCATCCCCTCCTCCCTCCACGCTTATGCTGATGGAAGCACTGCATCCTGGTGGCAGTGCAGGTACCAGATCCATGGCTCCTATCCTGATGCACCCTTCCTGGCAATACATGGATCTCAGATCCCATCAGCAGTTGAGAGCTGTGAGTGCTCCGTATGCTGCCACAAGGAAGAGCATGAAAAGAAAGTTGCAAAGGATTCAGGCCTGGGTTCTTCCTGTTAAACGCTAAATAAAATTACCTCCAGAGACTATCTCCATTGAAAATTCCAGCATGGAGCAAGCTGAGCCCTGGAACCTTGGGAACGAGTAAGATAAATTGAAGTGAGATAGATACAGTGGAAGACAAGTGGCCTTGTCTGCAGTCCCAATTGGGACCTTGGTGGGTCTGAACTGGTACCGAATATAGACAGCAGCGGTTTCTCACTGAAAGAGGACAGTTTGAACATAAGGAAGTAGATTTTCCCTGTGAGGGCGGTGAGACACTGGCACGGGCTGCCCAAACCAGCTGTGTCTGCCCCATCCCTGGCAGCGTTCAAGGCCAGGTGGGACGGGGCTTTGAGCAACCTGGTGTAGTGGAAGGTGCGGGGGTTGGCCCTGGATGGTCCCCAAAGGGCTCGAGTCTGTATGAAGCGGGCACGGCGCGGGAAAGCCCTGGCAGGGCACGCGGCAGTCCCGTGCGTGCTCCATGTGCGCGCGGTGCCCTCGCTCCCCACCACGGCAGCGGGCGGCCGCGCTCCGGGGTCCGGGTGCCCCAGCGGGGCGGGCGGAACCCGCGCGCAGGGGAAC
>JAOEHX010052836.1:29725-41736 GCA_025448015.1 Bolborhynchus lineola | reverse complement strand
GAGGACACCAGAACTGCACACAGTACTCCAAGTGAGGTCTCACGAGAGCAGAGTAGAGGAGCAGGATCACCTCCCTCGACCTGCTGGTCACGCTCCTCTTGATGCAGCCCAGGATGTGGTTGGCTTTCTGGGCTGCGAGCACACACTGCAGCTGGCTCGTGTTCATTTTCTCATCGACCAACACCCCCAAGTCCTTCTCCTTGGGCTGCTCTGAATCTCTTCTCTGCAGAAGGCCCAAGGGGAGATTGACCTCAGTGTCTGATGGCTGCTTTTCAGCTGTCAAATGTAAGGGAACCAACCTAAACCCTTGGTGAGCAGCAGGATGCTGCATCAGCAGGGGGCAGAATGCCCAACATCTGCCTGGTACACCAGATAGCTGGCACCCATAAGGAAACAGGTTTAGACATCTGGTGGTAGGCTTCAGATAGGGCTTTAGTGTGAATGCCTATTGAAATGTTACGGGTTTAGTATTGCAAATGAAACTCTGTGCAATCATTTAAGCTGTTTTATTGTTTGCAAGGCTCTGTCCCTAAGTAGAAGTGCAGAGAAGCTATGTATTAAGCAGAAGAATGTGACTGGTAAACCACAAAAACTGGAAGAGAATTTAGTGTGTGAATAAGCCTTTTTCTCTGCTTCCCAACAGGCTTCAGCTTGATGGAAGCCAATGAGCTAAATACAGCAAGTGCTTTTTTGGTAGGAGATTTTCTCCCCCCTGTTCTTTGTTAGCTCTAATACTTCATTTTAGCCCTTTAATTTGCTATTACCAGACTCTTAGGTAGACTTTTGTTTCCTTAAGAAACTTGAATGGAACCACTGTGACCCTGGGGTCTACTTTTCAGAAGAGGTAGAGATATGACCATGAAACTTTTTCACTTCTGGTTTCCTCCTTAATAGTTCTGAACCATACAACCCTGTATGGCTTAGTTGGTGAAAGACTGTATGGGATTATGAGATCTGTATTTCCACAAAGCAGAAGATACTCCAGGGAAACTGATGTAACATTGGTTTAAGAGTGGTATCAAGTGGAATATAGTGCTCTAGCACATTGCTGTGTACAGCATCTTGGGAAAGCAAAGGCTAAAAGCTATGCCTCCAACCTAAAGCATCAGGAAAGAAAGATTGGGATTCCATGTACCAAAACCAGCAAGTTTTCATCAGAGGCCTTAAAGCTCACCCAGCTCCAACTCCCTGCCACAGGCAAGGATACGTTCCACTAGACCAGGTTGTTCAGGGAGTCAGTTTTGTAAATAGCTCTGAGTTTTCATAACTGACATAGAACAGATCTCTTTCTGCTATAGTATGGCAAATGATCTTTAAGGTAAGACTATTATTGAGCATTGTAAATGTAGATATGACAGCAAGGGCTGCCTCCATGCAGCTCCCTCAAGCCTCTCCTCCAGTGGTATGAGCTACAGCTCATACCTTGATCTTCTATGGTTTTGTTAGTTGTTTTTGTTGCCCTTCTTTGTAATCAGATAGCTATCCAGACTTTGTATGTGTCAGGCTAAGATGGTTGCAATGATAGGCTGTAAAGCAAATTAAGGATTAGAGGTGTTTCAGGCTAGTTTGTGAGCTGTGATTTATGTGCCATCCCAAAATCACTCCACTTGCATAGTGCAGGATGAGACAGATAATGTTAAATAATAAAATGAACAAGGCATGTTTATTTAGAAAAGAAAATAGCCTGTGCAGCAGCAATTGCATTCTCGTTGGTCGGGAGAATGTATGAATGTTGAAAAGAGATTAAAGAGGCACGGGAATGAGCCAAGATGTTATGCTTTTAAAGAGAGCAGGGAGGGGAAATTCATCTGTTTCAGAGCCTGGCTGTGAGCCTGCCAACCCTTAGTCATGGCCTGGTGAAAGGGAGCAGAGAAGCTGAGCTGACCATTTACTTGCCTTTTATTTTTGGAAGGAGCTGGTTTGGAAATAGAACTAAACTCAGGCTCTTTTACATGACGAAATAAGCTATTTGTTTTTTGGCTCTTATTTGTGAAAGGATGGCTGTGCCTGCCACAAACTTGTATGTGATTGAGGTTTGCAGTGCCAGAGCTCCCCAAGGGATTGGAGTGGCAGGAGCCAAGAGGGGTGATGTCATTAATGTTGGATGAAGTTGAAATTGCTCAGAACCAAGCAGGGAATGTGGAAAGCTGCAAGTTAAAACATAACTTTGCTTTAAAGATGACAACTGAAGTCACAAACAAAGTAACGTAGAGAATAAGTGCAATTTCAGCATGGTTTGATTCCGTGCAAGAAGTGATGGTGGAGCACGTGTGTGTAGCTCAGTCTGAATAGCTGTTGATACAGTCCAGTCAGGCAGTGGTGGGGAAAGGCCTTTTCCTTCTCTGAGAACTTAAATGGATCACATGCTCCGACTGGAAGCTGTGCAGATTCATTACTCATCGCAGAACTATGGTGAGCTATCCTCTCTGGAGCTTCTGCTCTCCAAGCACCCACAGGAACCTGTTCTGTGGTGCACCCTCTGACTCTTCCTGCATCCACCCGTGACCCTTCTTCTAGGATACTCATTTCCCTCTCCCTGTTTCGCTTGGCTCACCTGGTGCTTGAAAGCAGTATAAATCTGAAACAAAGATTTTGGTCAGAGAGAAGCTGTGCTACAGAAATGAGCCTTACAAGTAAAAAATACATTCTCCCTATTCAAAATGGAAATATTTTATAAAAAGAACCTTATTATTCCCCAGTTCCTAGGCATGGAAAGGTAGACATGGAGTAAAATGTCTCAAAGGCCCTAAACAAAAGACCCAGCTGGGAGATGTAAGAAGTCTAATGCCCTGTTCCTGTGTCTAACAACATCCTTTTGTAGCCTACGTTGTGACAGACCCAGCCTTTGCACTCATCTCTTGCTCAAGACTCGATGCTTCAAACAAAGTGAAGCTTTGTCTGAAGCACAAAGTGAGGATGGCTGCTGGAGCTGCGTGTCTTTTAGTCTAACCACAACAGATTGATTTATTTTTTGTTCCTTTTTTTGCCTCTCTACTGTCAGACACTGGCAATAAAGAGAATTTCCTATATGTAAGTCATTTGCCTGCTTCCACTGGCATGCCTGGGCTTGCCTTTCATCTCCATTCAGTCTGTTAAAGACCCCGGAGAGCACAGATAGATTAATAGCCTTATCTCATAATTTGTTGTAAACTGCTTTCTTTGCTGAGTAATTGGTTTTGAAAATGTTCTCTTGCAATAAATAAAGATTGCATTTTCATTAGGACCCAGATGTTGCTGCAGACATAGAGGCATCGACCAGCCCATGTCTGGACAGGGCACTTCTGGGCTCTTGCCTTGCCCTGCCTTGTGCTCTTTAGAGGTTGAGAATGAGGTTTTAATTGTGAATACCCGAAATCTGTAATTGCAGCAACACCTACTATGCCATAGACAATCGACTGCTTGCTTTTCAGATTAGTACCTGTATTGTAAAAGCTAACTTTGTCATGACTGTCTGTTTTCTGAGGGTTGTCTTGCTGGTTATGCTTTTTACCCCCAGGAGTATTTTGGAGGAAAACCAGTTATGAAGTAGCCTTGCTTTGAGGCTGGTTAACAATGCTATGTGTTATATATTGCATCAGCAATATATTCAGCAGCGAACTAAAGCCTTTCATCTTGGTGGATCATGAGTGTAGTGCTCCCAATGATAGGATCTTTCCCTGTGAAGACTAAGAGCTTTTGTCTGCCATACCGCTTCCTTCCAAGGCATCTTGGAGTGTTTTCCAAGCATCTCTGAGGCATCGTAAGTGGGAAGCAGTATTGTTAACTGTTTAACAGATGAGAAAACTGAGGGAAATGCCTTACATGATTTAGTGGCAGACTGGAATAAATTCACTTTTTCTGTGTCCCATGAGCTCTGTACTAAACCTACTGTTGCCTTTACAGCCTTCTAAGTCTTTTCCCTCTATAACCTGTTTCAGCAGAGTCTTATGGTTTACAATGCTGCCTCAAAATAGTTTTCCTTTTCTGCTGAGAATAGAGAAGTTTTTCTTCAGAATACCTATCCTCCCCCGATCTTTAATTTTAATCATCCCCTGCTGAAAAACTCCACATCAATCTGATCTCAGCTTGTCCTTCCAGCAGGAGAGAGGGCTTTGCATAGGCCCCATCCAGAGCAGGGAATGTCAGCGCCGCTCTGGGTTATTTAAGATACATCTATGGTGTAATAAATCTAATGTTGTCTTCCTGATAGTACAATAACTTGGAAATGGAAGGAGTCAGCTGGGGGAATATGTGTGCTCTGGAAAAATCATCCAGAATACTGAGCTGGAGCAGGGGTTTGGATATTGTTGTGGAAAAATGTTGGAAGCCATTAGGCTGGTGCACAGAAGCAATGAAACAGAACAGTGGTGCTTGTTTAATGAAAGGAGAAGAGAGGTGGCAGACTTAATGCATCCACTCTGAGGCTATTTTTCATTCTCTTTTGGTAGTGGTGGAGGTCTTGTTGGCACTGTCCCTTAGGAGAAGGTGAACATGAAGTAAGCAAACCAGGTTACCAAGCCAGTACTAAAGTAGACTCTAGCATTGAAATGATTTCTTTTTTCTGTTGTATCTCAGCTGAGACAGTGAATTATCCATGTCCATGTGGAAATGCTTTGAGATGATATGCTATCAACCAGGTGCCATGTAGTATTGTCCAGGGTTCAGCTGTTAGTTCTGTTTTTCTCCTTCTTAGTAGCTGGTGCAGTGCTGTGTTTTGACTTTAATCTGAGAACAATGCTGATAACACACCAATGTTTTAGCTGTTGCTAAGTAGTGCTTACTGTAATCAAGGACTTTCCAGTCTCTTGTGCTCTGCAGTGAGGAGGGGCACAAGAAGCCGGGAGGAAGCAGAGACAGGACACCTGTCCTGAACTAGCTAAAGGGGTATTCCATACTACAGCATGTTGTGCCCAGTATAGGAACTGGGGGCTGTCACCAGGAAGGCCCAGATCACTGCTCAGATTGGGTATTGGTCAGCAGGTGGTGAGTAGTTGTTTTGGCTATCACTTGTGTTTACTGTTGTCCTTTTTTTCCCCTTCCCTTTTTAGTTTAATATTCTCTCCCCTTGTTATTTCCCTTATCATTATTATTACTGGTGGTAGCAGTAGTGGTTTTGTATTATACTTTAGTTACTGGACTGTTCTTATCTCAACCCATGGGATTTGCATTCTTTTGACTCTTCCCCATCCCTCCTGGAGCGGAGGGAAAGAAGAGGGAGAGTGAGTTATCCGAGTTACCAGCTGAATTTAAGCCACAGGTATGTTGCATAAAACTGTTCACTGGAGATGTATTTCTCCTGGAGACTGCACCAGGTACCTTGTGTTCAAACTGTGCAAACAGGAAGAGAATTACTGAGAACCCCTTCTGTTCTCCCACCCTTTTCTTCAGAGTGTGTCTGACTTCCAGAGCACTGCATTTCCTGCTCCATCACCGTCCTTGGGGAATGATTCTGGGCAAGGGCTTTGATGCCGCCTCCATTTCTCCTGCTGAAAAACAAAGATAGTGATATCGATCTTTCCTTTGTGCAGGAGCTGGGGTAGCTGAAGAAAGGGGCTCGATAGGTATTGTTTCAAACTTCAAACTACTTTAAAAGGAGGAAGGGCTGAGCTGACTGAAATACATATATCAGTGTTCCTGCAAAGAGTGGGTTAGGGCTATTCATTGAATCCCAGAAGAAAGGGGAGGAGGAATTCTTGTTTTTTCAGTCACTTAGACAAGACATTCAAAGAGACCTCTTTCTTCTCCTGTAGGAAACACAGAATTGGAAGCAGTTCCGAAAGGCCCCAATTAGACCCAAACCTCAGAACTTTAACCATGTCTGAAAAGGGAGCAATGGACTCTTTGTGGTTTGATGTAACACAGTTCTTACTCAAGGCAATGCATGAGATCACTTAACTGAAGTCAGTGAAGGCACGAGAACTTCTGTAATTGGGGGTCAAATCCTCCGTTATATATTTGAGAGTCATAGTTTTCCATCTGGCATGCCCTCGGTATTCATGGAGGTAGCTGATAGGGAGGAAACTTGCTGATACGTTGCATAGAGCCTCTTCATCCTGGGCAGATATTTGATGGTTTAATGAAAGCTTTAGGTCAGATACTAAATGCTTTAGGTTCAATGTTGTGACCTGGAACTTCCCCCAGCCCAAAAGGATTAATAGATTATTGTGGGTTTTCCCAGTATATTAACTCTGGTGAGAGATTAATGGGAGATTACTGGAGCTGTTAAGAGGATTCACCATTGTAAGAACTGAATATTCAGAAGCTGAAGGTCTTCATTAAAATACTGTGGGGGGAGAGGGTAGGGGGGAGAGCTGGAGAAAGTAGGAAAAGTCTTTACAAAAATCCTTTTACCTTTTCCTGAAGATCTTCTTTATAAAAAGGTAAATTCTATTTAGTAATATGTTATGCATAGACAGAAAGCAATCTTAAAGAAGTTATGCACAGTGTGCTTAGCATGGAAACCTGTGTCCCTCTGTCCTGAGGTTTGCATTATTGTAGGGATCAAAAGCTCTGTGTGTGTGAGCAGAGAGTTTCCTACCTTCTTTTCCTCCTTTCTTCTTCCATAATGTACCAGTAATGTTTGTACCGCAGCATTTACCCAGAATTGCAACACATTTTGAGATGACCAATTAGTCAGTGCATCTGTGAATGTAACACCAAGGATGCTCAGAGGTTGCCTTTTCCCTAACTGCCCGGCAACTACAGCTTCCAGGGCTGAATATGGCAGTTTAAAAGTACAGAGCAGCAGCTTTACACAACAGGCTAAGCCAAGAGATGAAGAAAAAGTGAGTTAAAGCAGTTGGAAAGGTACTGTTCATGTTAAACTATATCAGGATGTATCATTAAAGTTACAGCTTTCAGAAAATGAGTGATGTGAGCTTGAACAGTTATACTTCAGAACATGGCATGCAAAGTCACCACATTAGGAAATGAATTAACTGTTTAAAGTTGGGAAAAAGCAGCCTGTGGGTTATGTTCAATTCTGTAGCATTTGTCTCCTCAGCAGGCATGGCCAGGCTGAGTCAAAGCACGAAAGCTCCCTTTGTGAATCCTCTGTCTGCATACTTACGTGAAACTTTTGACTTCCATTAGAAAATGATGGTACCAGAATAATCGTCATATTGTACCCTTAGGGATACAATTATAGGAACATCTGTCTAGCTGAAATGATTGCTCTCTCCAAAGCTTTCCAGACGTACTCTATGACCCTCAGCATCAACACCCTTTGGTGGTGGTCTTGGACTACATGTGCCAGCCAAGCCTCCTGTCTTGTCAGTAGCTGTCCTGACTGGCCCAGCACAAGTACTGTGGCAACAAGCACAGGCTCTCCCATGCTTCCCATCTCTCTGTGACCTGGAGCTCAGGAGGGGTCCTGAACAGGCCAGGGCTTTGATCTGTGGCACTGGGGAGTGCTTTGGACTTGGCAAATGCACTAGTCCAGCCCTGACTTCTCAGCATTCCCCAGATCAGTGCATAGGAACAGCTGAACATTTTATGTGTCTGCAGGATAGTGGTTTTGCTTTTGTAATTGGTAGGACAGCATTACTGTGTGTGGGCAGCTCCTGCTTTTTATTTCCTTCCACCCCAGCAGTGGCTGTATTTCCATTTTCTAGGAAGCACTGCCTGTGAACCACCTTGTTTAATGTATAAGAAAGTTCCTTTAGATACTTGAAGATAAAAGGCATCCATAACACTGCTTCAGGATTAATGATGTCGTGCCAGCTCCATCAGAGGGTTTATGAGTCTTGGCTTCTTAGACTCTCATAAAATAGGTAATTTATCAGTTGCGCTAAATGAGAGAAATCACCCTCCAGCTGTTGGAAACATGGATGCTTTGATTGCACTGGTAGAGGAAGGGAACATTATTAGATGAGCTGTCATATTGTAGCTGGCTCAGTGCTGTATTTTATTCTGGAGTGAAATTGTCAAAATGTTGAAGAAGTGTTCTGTCATTATGATCTTTGATGTACTTCAGCATCAACTGACCTTTGTGCACGCGCTGTGTTTTCCTTTTTTAAGCACAGCACCACACATAGAGTTCTTTGGCACTATATTTAAGACTATCTTGTAGCAGTACCAGTGGTTCCATGGCTTTTGGATTGGAGCTGCCTTGCAAATATCCGTCTGTAAGTGTGAACCATGAAAGCTCACGCCTAAGAAGGACAAATTCTGGAAGTGTTAGTAAGAGATGCTCACTGTCCAAAGAACATTAGAATGCTTTAAAAACAAACACAGACCACTTCCCCTCCAAAAACAAACCCAAGCAAGCAACCAAGCAACGAAAAATCAACCTCAGGAGTGAATGAAGAAACATCTTTATTTCTGGTGACAGTTATTGAGAGGCAGAGAAGCAAACGTACCATGAGAGAACCCAGACCTCCTGCAAAACCATTTCTCCCTGCTTGTTGTACCAAGCAACTTGCTAATTTGAGAGTAATATTGTTCCCATTCTCAGGCTGTCGAGGCTGATGTAACATTTTGGCTGCAATCAGGTGGATCATAATAAATTATCTGGAACCAGTTCTCTGTTTCTTTTCATATAAACAACTTCTTGCACTTAGCAAATTCAGTTTGTCTCAGAATGCCAAAACTCTGGATAAATTTTCTACTAACTCCTGAAAGTAAGTCTTTTAGTGTTTTCTCTAAAAGCAGAAGAGATAAATTTAAGGGATACAACTTAATTTACGACTATAAGTATTTCAGCAGTTTCAGCAATGCAGGGGTGTGATTTTGTGGCAGCTTAAACCAAACTAAATTGGCGTTGCTGCAGTCTCACCCATCTCTTTTTGCCTCCAGATATATTCCCACTGCCCCTTTTATGCTTGCACTTGCATTTGTGTGTTTATACAGTGCTTATGCTGAGGCAAGGAATTAATGTCACCAAAGTTAAGCTTACTGAGAGAGAGAGGATAACAAAGAGAAAGAAATCCCTCTGTTTCCTGAAGCATCTTGTGATTCAGCTGCAAGCTGTCCAACTCTAGCAAAGCAGAGGCCAGGAACACAAAGCTCAGGTCAAAGAAGAGCAGCTATGCTCCTGCCTCTCCAATATGGGAGGTCATCTAGTGGAGGTCTAAAACAATGTAGGTGGCAATGAGGGTACCAAGACTTCAGCTCATTTTTAATGCCCTAGGCCTCTTAGAGATATTCCCTCTTATCTGTGTCAGTCTGCATGGAATGGGAATGTGGAAACACAGAGGTGCAATCTTGCCTGAAGCATGATATTATAATGATGATCTTTCATCAGGTCAGCACTTTAGAGAGGATGAGAGGTGAGTCAGTCTCCAGACAAAGGTACAGGTTAGACAAGTGCCACTCACCTGTGGGGTAGGTGGATTGGGGGAGTTGGGATTTGAGCATCCTGCACTGTTGGCGCTGCAGATCCAGAGGTAGCTCTGAGAACAGGCCATCGGGGAAGTGAGAATAGTAGAGGCTGATAGCTGCAGGACTCTGATGTATTTCCTACTCTCAGAAGCTGCAGGTTTGGCACCTCTCAGTGACACAATGGACTTTGAAACACTATATAATACAGCTCTAGATACTGCATATGGCCAAAACTTGAGGTTTGGCCTTGACTCCCACCAAAGTTTTCTCTGCATATACCAACTTTTTTTGCTGTCTTCTGGTTTTGGTAAAGCTGCAGCTGCCAGATTTGTGCCAGACAATCTGCTTTTTGCTGCTGGCTTTGTATAGTTCTATGCTTCAGCAACACCACTAGGGATTGAGAAAGCTTTTCCATCCAGTCCTTGGCGAGGTAGTTGCTATCCATGACCTGCTGGTTTACTGGTAAAAATGGGATTACAGGGAAAAACTGAAAGAGAGAGTGGAAAAAATCTCTCTCCTAGAGATAGTTTGGTGGACACTGTGGTGACATTTCTCAAGGTGAGATAAAGGAGATGGATTGCTGATACCTGAGTGAGACACCCAGCAAAATACAAATAGAGCAATAGGGCAGCTGGAGAGCAGGATTCCTGCTGGCTTTACCCAGCACAAAGGTTTCCACATTAGTTGCTGTCAGCACAGAGACCCCCCTGACGTTATTAGGTCAAAGAAAGGTGCTAATCCATCACAGAAAATGGCTCAGCACTTGATATGTATCCATTTATCTTTGCTCTGCACAAATGCTTTGTTCCTTATCCCACTTTGAATCAGGCCAGCCTAATATATTGGCATCTCAATCATCATTTGGCTCCTACTGAGATGAAGAAGCAGTGGTTGGGCCTGCAGGGCTGTGACAGTAAATCAGTGATTTATTAGTAAGAATAGGGCAAGAAGGTGAAGAAGATCTTGAAGGAAATAGGTAGTTTGGAGACTATAGCATTTTTCTGTTCATGTTTGATTATTCTGCCCTGAAGAAGTGTTAAACAACAAAACCAAACTCAAGTATCTTCAGGCCTCAAAGCACAGTATTTTCTATTTGTGTCTTACTTATGCTGATCTTGAAATGAGCCCACAAAGGTACATGTGGAAATGGAATGACTGTGCCCAGATAGCTACAGCCGGTGTCAGATTCCACCCGTGTTAAGCAGAGGCTTAACACCGGTCCTGCTCTGCTGGGCCACCCTTTGTTTGTTGTGCCACTTTTCAAGGAGGAGAGGAGATGGAAGACAAATGATACTGGGGGTTAAAGGACATAAGGTGTTACAAGTTCCTCAAGATCCTGAGAGGTTTTAGGGAAAAGGAAATACTTCCAAGATAAGAAAGCAGCAGTGGCTCTTATTGGACTTCTGTTTTTTTTCCAGTGCTCTCCGTTCTTTCACTAATTCCTTCATTAGTGAATGTTTGGATTGGTTTTCCCCTTCATTTCCCACCATCCTTCTTCCACGTACCTGTTTCTAGCCCCTCGGAGTCTGGTGTGTGCTCCATTCCCTTCCTTGTGTCTGTTGTATTTTTTTTGGGGAAAAAGATGGGTCTTCAGTAAAATTTAAACTCTGAGTAAGTCTATGTTGTGGAGCAGCTGGGTTTCAGATCTGAGTAATGTGTCCTATCTCTTATTCCAGTCTTTATTCCTATCTCCCTAAATGGAGCTGCAGTGCAAGCTAATTCTAGCCTTTCCCAGCTTGTCCTGTTTTAACAGAGTAGTCTCTTACTTTAACAGTTGTTTCAATCACTTGGTGAAAGGATCAGAGTGCCATTTGAGATGAGAAGTGTTCTGAGATAGTTGAGCCTCCCCAAAGCTGCATCTGCCCTAACAAATTTGAAAAGCTTTCCAAGACGTTCTTGTTTTGGCAATAGTCAAAGCTATTGATGTTCCTAGGATAGAGTGGTTGCCTATAAACAGCTGGATCCAAAAAAGAAGTGATTACTTATGTGGTATGGGATTATTTATGCATTATGGACCTTTGCTGTTCAAGTACTTCCGTGCTGTGCATCTCTGCTTCACAGCAGTAGAGATGCTGAATGTTGCCATCAGAGAGAAGATGACGATGTAGAGCAATGTAGTCTGGATTCAGCAGAGAAACAACATAAAAATTGTGAATTTATATTGTAGCCTAATGACTATGGAAGTTTCATAAACAGGGTAACGCTAGGATCATTTCTTGAGAAGGAAAAAGAAAAGGTTTTCGAGCCATGTTAGGTTTTGTCAATGAAAGGATCTTCCTCCAAGATCCCTCCTTTAGGAAGGTTCTCAGTAATCTTAATCTTCACAAGATACAAGTGAGATGCTGCCATAGGAAGTTTCACATTAGGGAGCAGGGTGGTTGGAAGTGGGTGCTAGCTGAGAAGGGGGAGAATCATAGAATCATAGAATAGTCAGGGTTGGAAAGGACCTTAAGTTCATACAGTTCCAACCCCCGTTCCATGGGCAGGGACACCTTCCACTAAACCATGCCACCCAAGGCTTTGTCCAGTGTGGCCTTGAACACCGCCAGGGATGGAGCATTCACAACTTCCCTGGGCAACCCATTCTGGTGCCTCACCACCCTCACAGTAAAGAATTTATTCCTCATATCCAATCTAAACTTCCCCTGTTTCAGTTTGAACCCATTACCCCTTGTCCTATCACTGCAGTCCCTAATGAAGAGTCCCTCCCC
>JAOEHX010052836.1:13447-26990 GCA_025448015.1 Bolborhynchus lineola | reverse complement strand
GGGCCCTTAAAGCTCATCCACTTCCAACCCCCTGCCATTGGTAGGGACACCTTCCACTAGAGCAGGGTGCTCCAAGCCCCATCCAGCCTAGCCTTGAACATTACCCAGGATGGGGCAGGCACAGCTTCTCTGGGCATTTCATCATGGCTTTTTTCAAATAAGCATAGGATAAATGGCTCTTGTGCTTCTCTGGTATTTCAAGTTATTAATTGATGTCATTCCAGTCTTGATGTTTATAATACAAATGACCACAAGTTCTAAAGTTGTATTTTAGTGGCATGTTTACTACAGCCAGGAGAGCGTAAGGAGGGTAGATTTTATCAGGCCAAGGACTCACCTCTATAGAGAAGTTCATGGGCAGGGGTCATGTAGAATAAGCTTTTTCAAAAGATTAGTCTGGAAGAGTTGAGAAGGGATTGCCTGGGATTACTGTGGAGTACCACCCTGGTCAAAGTCTCATTTTGACATTCCCTAAGAAAAGGAACTGGGAGTGACGCAGGATATAAATTTACTATCCTCTCTGTTTGGCAAGCGTACAGATCATGGGATGTATAAATAGAAGAATTGAACGTAAGTAAAGAGAAGTCATTATGGCATGTACAAAGAGCTTAGTCAGACCACATCTGGAGAACTGGGCATGATTCAAAGACCATATTTCAGGAAGGACAGTGAACAATAAGGAAAGGATTAGAAGAGGGTATTGTAGAGGATATGAGGGCTCTAGCTGGTGCCTGCAGTTGCTGCAGTGCCACTAGTTACTCCAAGTGAAGCTGGTTTTACTGTAAAAGCACCTAAATTGGAAACTTATAAAAAAACCCAAGGGAATGGAGAAAGGATATAAACCTTCCTAAACTTTCTAATCCCCAGAGTAATGCCACTAAAGGTTTGGTGTTTCTGGAGTTGGAATAGTTTGCCTGTTGTATGTCTATCTAAGAATAAAGTTTGGGGTTTAGCTTTCATATGCTGTTTCTTGTGTGTGTTTGTGTGTGTATATATATCATTTCTTCTTTATAATTTCTTATGGTGTTTTTGCTATGTTTGTCAGAATAAATGTCCTAATGTTCAAACCATGACACTCTGCTAGGTTAAAATCCATTTTGCCCCTCTTAATCCTCTCATTTGGGTAAAGCTTCTCATATCATAAGTCCTATGGAGGTGGAATTATGTGTTATCACAGTCTAGTGTCCTTTCATCTCAGAGGTAGCTTCATCTCAGAGAGCTTTGGGATTGTTGGAGATAAAAAGGGCTGTGTAGATAAGAGATGGACTGTTGCTAAAGGACAAAAAATGTTCTATTGGCACATACAGGAAATGGAGACACTGCTGAAATGCAGAGTAGCATGAAGGAGTAAGATGAGAATGAGAGATGAAGCAGGGATGCTGGTTCTGTCATCCCACCTTTAGCAGGAATTAAGCAAGATCCCCATTTTCCAGATAAGTGAACTGGGACACTGAGATTGAGTAAACTGGTTAATGCTCAGTCTTCTGCCTGTTGGACCACAGTCAGTTTTGGCACAGGATTTTGGGTTTGTGTTTCTTTGACAGTGTTCATCATCTATTTATACCATGCCCCATAAAACTCTGTTTTTTCATTGATATTTATAGCCCAATATGGAATTTTCTCTTTAATGTGTGTTACTGGATCCTGAAAATAAGATATGAACTTTGTGAAGAGCTGGTTCTGATGCATGAGCTTGGTAGTTCCTTCTACTTCTGTCTCTGTTTCTCCACCTGGGGAATGGAAATGAGGACAATCCCCATCCCATAAAAGCAGTGATAACTTATCTTGCAAAGTATGCTGCTGCTGCTGCTAAAGATAAAGTTTGCTGTGTTTTTTGGTGGTCATTAAAATATAAGCCAAGGATATGTTCCCTTGTGCTTATGTTCAATTAAGCACTTGGGGCCAAGCCAGGTTAGTGGTTGTCCAGAAGACCACAGGGATATGGAAGTGGGATTAATGACTCAGTAAATACTGACTCAGTACTAAACCAAGGCCTTTCTCCTACATTTATAGTCATTTGCAATCCTGTGTATCACCCCTGGATTGAGGTATAATAGTTCTTACAGATACTTCCTACCTCCTTCCCTTCAACTTCCAGCCTAATTCCTCCATTTGCATAGCAGAAGTGAAGCAAAGTGTATTAAACATCTCCAAGTGTGGGATGAAGATATAGGGCACAGTTAGTTACCTAGGAGTAAGGAGGCGTGTAAGTATTTCTAGTGACTGTCAGTAGGTTTTGTCCTTCCTGTGGCAGTGCTTATGGAAAGACAGTGTTCCACCTTGTGTCATGCTGTAGAAGCAATGAGCTCCACTGCTTACACTGCCTCTGGACCCCGAGAAGCTGCAGTAACCTGCGCCCCAGAAAAAAGGTAGTGGGTTTTAAGAGTGCTTCAATCTCTATTTTGGGGTATTTTGATACTTCACTGAAGCAATGCCTGTTGACAATGAGCTACAGGAAGGACCTGTCTGCATGCTTTAAGCCAACACATCTCTGATAACATTCCTGCAGTCCATGCAGGCTGCATGTTGTTAATTTGAAGATGACATTGTCTCTACAAGCAATTACACCAAGACAGAGGCCCTTGTGAGGGCTGCGTGAATCAGATCTGTCCAGAAATGTCCAATTAGAACACTTATCAATGGAGAGATCCAACTGAGCACTTGCAGAAGATTTAAAGATGACCTCTCTGCTAGAAGCTCCTCCTGCTTCTGCTTTCCCTCCTGTTTCCAATTACGGAATTACTGTTTAATGTGGATGCAGATACAAGCAACTGTGTTTGATTTTTCTTACTGCTGACAGAGACAAGCAGACAGCGATGCCTGCCTGCTTTACGGCAGAAGCCACATTATTCTCCTATATGTTAGCAATTATATGCATTGTTTCCTGATCCCAAGTCTTTCTCACAATCTATAGCATGACTGCAGTTGATTATAGAGCCTGATGTGTTTAGATTTGCATGAGTTCTATCAGGAACACTTTGGTTGCCTGATTTTGAGTGAGATGGGAGGGTTTGTTTATATTCTGTCAGAATGATCCCTTCCCATTTCATAAAGCGAAGGAGGGTTGAGCTTTCCAAGCAGTGGTAGGTCAGCAAGAAGAAAACAGCAATCCAGGAACTGGCATTAATTCTGGGTCCTTTGAATTGACTGGCAAGAGGGAACTGCGTGGCATTGTGTTGCTTGGTAGAACGGGAAACAAAGAACAAGGAGAGCCTTGAATGCTCCTTGCCATGAAGAATTGCAGGACTTTGTGCAAGGTGACAGCCATCCTGATGTCACAGCCAAATTCCAATGTGGGAACTGCAATTGCAATTGGATGAGGTTTTTAAGCAGGTCCAATGAAAGCGGTGGGATTTGGCTATTTGCTTCAGTACAGTCAGGTCACCATCTTCCGCCTTCCAATTTCTGGCCTTCCAAATCACAGCTCGGCTCACTGGGATCAGCTATCATTCTCACCTAGCAGAAAGTTTCTCATGGAATTTATAAGAAGCCAAACAGTGCAAAAGTACACTCATGCTGGTGACCAGTTTTTATTAGTTGCTTTCCTAATCCATTTTTTATAGCATATTCACAGCGGTTCTGATTTCACATAAATGCCTTTTTGCAGTGTTGGGAGGTTTTAGAAACCATTTCTAATATACAAATACAGTCCTGAATTTTCTGAGGGCTTTTGTTTCTGCTTGGTTTTGCCAAACAGACACTTGTTTCCTGTAATTCTAAGTTGCATTATGGGTGTGTTCAGTACCGATTGCTGCTGTTTAGGTGTGATACAAACACAATGCATAGAGAGCATCCTTGCCCAGAGAATTTGTGTTTATTCTGGCCAAAAGGAGAAATCAATATAAATTGTATTGTCTCAGACTTTACTAGGTTCATTTAAAGAAATAAATAGATAAGGCACTTTTCTGTGTTAATAATTTACGGTGTATACCCCTGTCCTAATTATGTTCCTGATTCTTTGCCTAACCTGTTGTGAGTCCAGCCAGTGCCTTTCTGAACTGAGGGAATTAGTGCCCTGGGCGATTTCCATGAGGAATCCCAGACAGCAGAATTCAAGTGCTTTCCAGACAAGTCTCCTTGGCCCTTTGCCACATGTGAATGGCCTCATCTTAACCTCCAGACATCGTGTTAGTGTTTAAAAGTCATCAAATGGCTGATGAGTTAATCACTAGGAAGTTGTCTCCTAACATCAAGGATTTAGATTAAAGTACAGAAAGCACACAGAAAATCATGATAGCAAGGTACAAATGAGGGCCAGTCCTTTTCCATGAGTGTAACATGCAACCAGCATGAAGTGTGAAGATAATGTATACTTTAAAAATCATTTGAAATTAGGGGTTTAAACATTCATGTCTTAAAATAAACTTCAGGGAAAAGTCAGCATTGGCTTGTATCTGAATATTGAAAGAGCAGAACTTGATTCCAGCTTCTGGATTATCAAGGGACATTCAGAGATGGACCCAGGATTCCTTACAGGAGTTGCCTTGCTCGAGGATTGCCCAGCTCAGGGAGGCTACACAAGAGTTCTGCACAGCCCTGCTCATGGGAGCATGCATGTTGTAGCCAAAGCTCTCAGCACAACCACTGCACCTCTTAAAGCAGAAAGATGTCCAAGAGTGTGAACAGACTTTTCCCTGGACCTGCTTCAGACTGTGGAAACATTTTCAGTTGCTGTTAAAAAGCATCAGGTTACAGACAACAGTTTCAAAATCAGAATAATTTGAGTTTAAGGAGCTGCTCAACTGGAATTTCACCCAGTCGTGACTGCCTTTTAAATCCTTGGCAGCAAGTGCCCATGAACAGGTTTTGTATTTAACTTGAAGTAGAATAAATATGCCTTCATTTCCAGCTGCTATTTCAAAGGCTGTGGAAATATTAGGAACAAAGTGTTAGCCAACCATTCCTCAATCACAGAGTTGCAAACGTGCTTTCAACTAGACTGCTACAAGACATTGCCTCATGCCATTGTAGAGAGGTGACTTCTTAGCTCCTGCTGCTCTTGAGGTTTGATATAAATCGTGCTCAAATGAATAGACTCTCACTAACTTGGATTCCATACTTAAAATCTTGGTTAATTAAAACAGAAATCATCACCAGAATGCCAGGATACAGCCAGGGATGTGTAGGAAACCCAACATAGCCCACATCAGAGAAAATGCTGTAGGAACAGCACTGTGTACGCCTGAGTGCCTTGTTCCTGCATGGTAATTATGTGCTAGTTCACATTGTTGTTTTGTGGGGAAAACACATTTTTGGACATCAGAAAATAAAGGGGCAGTTTTAACGTGATTTCAAACAGAGAGTGTTTTGATATTAACTAATTTATTTCAGTTGCAGTGTTGCTTATTTAGCCAGCTGTGGTTAAAAATAGTGTTGTACAGAAATGCGAATGCCAGAGAGAAATGGAAATTGTGCCCATATGGTTTATGCCATTGACTTAAACAGAGGCGATTCAAACTTGAACAGGGAAGATTTAGGTTGGATGTAAGGAAGAAGCTCTTCCCTGTGAGGGTGCTGAGGCGCTGGCATAGGGTGCCCAGAGAAGCTGTGGCTGTCCCATCCCTGGCAGTGTTCAAGGCCAGGTTGGACAGGGCTTGGAGCAACCTGCTCTCGTGGAAGGTGTTCCTGCCCGTGGCAGGGGTTGGAACTGGATGAGCTTTAAAGTCCCTTCCACCTGAAACCATTCCGTGATTCTATTATTCTATAGATGCTTTTCCAACTCTGTACTCTTAATGGAAACCTATCACAGGACATCCTGGTTAATGCAGGATACGCTTCTCTTTGCTGCCCATTCAGCTGCTGCTCTCTGTCTGTCTCCAAAGCACTGTCAAGAGGTGTGTTTTCTCATTCCCGGGCCTGCTTATACCTATTGGGACCTGCCAGAAGTGGGGAGCCTCTGTGAAATGTACTGTAATGAGGCTCTCATTCATACCCTGCTCCAATCCCAGGGAAATTCCCTGGTGGAATCATAGGGCTTTGGCACGTGGCCAAAGTCTCAGTAACTTCCTTATTTCTCTCTCCTACATAGAGGATATTCCTAAGCCCTACTACAGCACACGAGAACATAAATCTAGCCCATGACTATCTTATATGAGTAATTTCTCCCAAAGTAAATAAATCATCCCTCTTTCCTCTTACCCTGGCAAACTGTTAACTGCAAAACTGAGAAAATGCTGTTTCATTTGGGAGCCAACTGAAATCATTCCACAACTCTTTAATTCCTTGTTAGAAAACAGAACCAACTGGAACTGGCTGGCACAGAAAATGTGCCCCTTTTCTTTTCCCCTCTGCCTGCCTTAGTAATGTAACTGCCAGTTTCTGTTTTCGCCTCTGTAGAATTATATGCCTCTATTTGAACCTTTTGACAAATCGGTTTATTTTCATTCTCCCTCTGCTATAAATTCAATCCATATGTCTTTAAAACATCCTTTCATAGCTGTAACATGGAAAAGGAAGTGGCTTAGCCTCTGTATAGGAGACTACAGTGTATTTAAAGTGAGCTCTTCTCGTTTGCATGCATTGCTTCTGTTAGCCCTTAAATTCTCCACTTCCTCATTATTCAGGTTACAGGGGGCATTGGCAGAGTTTTCTCCATTAACAGTGATGTACAGTGAAGAAGCACAGCAGTATAAATGATTCCCTTCTCCTCAAAATATCCAGGAAGTTTTTGTTGCAGCTTTGCCACCAAACAGGATGCAAGGAGGATGTGAAAAGGGTAGGAGAGATCAATTCAGCATAAAATATCAAAAGCAAACCCCAAGACAAAGAAACAAAGGTCTCGTACAATGTGCTGCCATTCATCTGGCAGGGGTTTGTTTGACAAGAATGCACAGCACCTATGTGACAGGAGGTCACTGCAGTAGGAGTGAAGTATGTCCACATCTGAGACTGAGACGGGGTCAGAAGGTGACGGTGGGAAGGAAATGTGGATCTAAGCTGAAGTGTATTGGTATGGCTGCACATGGATAAATCAAACCTACAGGATGCAGCAGGGAAAGAGCACAGAGAGTTGTGGCTTTGTCTTTGTCTGAAATCATATAAAATTTGGGCCAGGATGTGCTACTGGAATTGCAAGATAGATCCTATAATTAAAAACATGGTAGAAACTGAACACAGCTGCAAATCTGGTAGCAACAAGGGTACGGAGCACTGGCGCAGGGGGCTGCAGGCAGCTTTTTGGAGTCCAGCTGACCTGTGGATGCAGCGTCATGCTGTGGTTCATCAGATCCACCCCAGGGTGCCACTGGAGGACTTGGGTCCGCTCTCACACCCCAGTCTCAGTCACATATCCATGCTCCTCACCTCATGTCAGATCTAGAGGTCACATTCCCAGCCTTCCCTCTGTGCCACACAGAGCAATCTCTAATTTGCTAACAAGGCAAATGAATTGTAGGGATATGCACGGAGTAGGATGAGGTCCCAATAACAACTACACAAAAGTCTTTGGAAATCCATTGTTCTGTTCAGTGACTGTGCATTAATGCTCATGTGTGCAAGAATCATAGAATGTTTTGAGTTGGAAAGGAATTCAAAGCTCATTCAGTTCCAACGGCCTGCCATGGGCAGGGACACCTTCCACTACACCAGGTTGTGCCAAGCCCCATCCAACCTGGCTTTGAGCACTACCAGGAATGGAGCATTTACAATTTCTTTTGGCAACCTGTTCCAGTGTCTCACTACTTTCACAGTGAAGAATTTCTCCTTTATACCTAATCCAAATCTCCCCTGTTTAAATCCATCACCTCTTGTCCTTTCACTGCAGTCCCTGATGAAGAGTCTCCCTCTGGCATCCTTGCAGGTCTCCGTCAGATACTGGGAGCTGCTATGAGGTCTCCACATGGCTTCTCTTCTCCAGGCTGAACAGCCCCAACTTTCTCAGCCTATCTTCATACGGGAGGTGCTCCATTCCCTCATCATCCTCACAGCTCTCCTCTGGACTTGTTCCAACAGCTCCATGTCCTTCTTTTGTTGGGGACACCAGAACTGTATGCAGTACTTCAAGTGGGGTCTTGTGAGAGAAAAGTAGAGGGGCAGAATCACCTCCTTCAACCTGCTGGTTACGCTAAGAAGATAAAATAGGAGGAGTGTGTGTGTGGTAAATGCATGTGTGCAATCTAATTATCTTTCTAATCTCTCTCTCATATTGAGGGGTCATTTATAGCGATGAAAACCTCAAAACTCGTGGGTGTAGTTTGGTGTATCCAAAGGTTCCCCCATGTAGAAACCACAGTCTGCACATTTGAAACTGCAAAGAGGTTCAAAGAGCTGGCATAGCCCACGGGTTTGTTTGCAGAGTTGCAAAGACTGCAGCTACAATTTACTTCAGTGGGCTTGAGGAGATCTTCCACACCTCGAAAAATCAGGTCCTTCTATCTAACAATTTGCATAGAGCTGCTCCAAAGCAAGCTGTGTGTGCACAGCTGAGTTGTTGTATAAACAGTAGCAGAGACTTCACTAAAGCTTTTCATGTAGTTTTATCTCAACTGCAATTTGTTTCTAGTTCTAAAAGCTGTAGAAACCCCCAGCCTTACTCCCTGGAGCATAGTTTCGCTGCTTCAGCCCCTCCAATGGTATTTACAGCACTGTTTGATTTTATTTGAACTCTTCAAAAGGTCTTGAGTCTCCCAACAAAGGTGCAAACATATCCAAGTTCCCTATTGCTAGAGAGACTTGCTTATCCTTTCCTAGAACTTCACTTGTAATGGGACTGTGTTTGCTCTCATCCCCAGGTGTGCTGTCTCTCCCTGCCTACTTCAGCCCATACAATGATGGCTCTGTGTGCAACGATGGAAGGGCTGATGCTTATGCCCAGCTGGAACTCCGAACTTTAGAACAGTCTCTGTTGGCAACTTGCGTTGGAAGCATCTCTGAACTGAGTAAGTTTGGGCTGTAATCAAACCTGGCTTGCTTTCTGGGAAGCAGGAGAGCCAGTCCCTCCACTGTTGAGGTCAGTGGGAGTGTTGCCATTGTTGACAGTGTGAGCAGTACTTGGCTAACGTGTAAAATTTAATTGCCTTGTGGTGCTGTTTATGAAAATCAGGTTGTTTCATTAGACTGCTTCATATTTAATCACCTTGGAGATAAATGAGACGTGGCTTCTCTAGCCTTTTGGTAGTTAGTGCCAACAGAAGATGGATGCTTTTGCCTAGATGCCTCTGGAGGCTTGTACATTTGGGGAGCAGAGCAGTGGCACCTCCCTCGGCTGGTGAAGAGGCTTCTCTTTGTTAGTGTTTGTGCAGTGGAGATGTCAGGGGTGCAGGATATGCAAGGGAAAAGCTTTGGGGTCACTTAAAAGACAAAAAGAGGGGCAAAAAATAATTTGAGGGCACTTTGGTAACAAAAACTTGTTCAAAACTTTCTTTTTTAATGCTAACCAAATGAAATGTTCCATTCCTACAGTACTCACAAAGCCCCTGTAAAGTAAACAAAAATGATTTGTGTTTTCCCGCTCTACTTTTCCCTTGCAACAGTTTTGCTGGCATCACTTTCTTAGTCTCCACCAATCTGAATGCTAATGAATGTCAGGGCCAGTTTGTGGGTTTCACCATTTATTTTGCAACCTGCCTTAATTTGAGGTTTTCAAATTCCTTTAACACACCTCTATTTATCCTGGAACACAAGAGAACATTTGTAGCATGGGCCGAAGATTGAATACAGCTTCCACTCTCTCTTCCCCCATCCCTGCTATGGCCAACTTGGTCATTACATCTAGTGAATAGATCTCCTGATACAGTTGCCTACTTTTTCTTTTTTTTTCCCTTAAACATTGCTGCACATTGCCAGAAAAATCAAGAGAGTGAGTGTGCAAGGGAGAAGGAACATTTTTCTGTGCTGAAGATTTGAATTCCAGATGCGTTTTGGCTATAACTACACAGACTCTGTGTTAGTACCAACGCTATCCCTGTAAAGCATTTAGGTCCTGGAGAATCAGGAGCTGCTGAAGTGGAAAGGCAGAGATGTTAGGAGGCTTTTCCATTTTGAAGTGGGTCCTTAAACAGAATGTATTACACCACAAATGAGTGGCACAGCTTTATGCTGCAAACTGAGCTTTTTAATGCTCCATTGATCTGAACCACTAATAGCGTTATCATGTTTAGACATGCATTAGTTGAGGGGGGGCTCTCCCTAACCGGTGTAACACTGAGCTCTGTCTGGTTCAGCCAGAGGTTGGTTGGTAAGTTTAGTGTCTTGCTGTTAGTTATAAATGAACAAGTAATAGCCTCCTAAGTATTTCAGAGGGAGGTGTGACTAGTTCATATGTGGCTATGTTGAGGGCACTCTCTCGGGAGCCACCTTTGTGATGGGGCAGCTATTTCAGTTCCATCCTTTCTCAGTATTGTAACTGTAGGACACAATAGAGTAACATTTCCTGTGAGAGTTTTAGGGGACTGTAAAATATAAAGCAACAGAGGATTCTCCCAAGGCAAAAATAGATCCTGGCTATGTATAGTAATCTGTAGGAATCGTTCAGCTCACTGGTATGGTAGTCATACTACTCAAAGATTTAATGTCTGAAGCCTTTATTGCAAAGCTTCTGAGGGTTTGTAATGCACCACAATAAGAGGAGAGTAAACAGGGTGTGCCCAAGGCAAGCTTCTTGCACAAAGATCAGTTTTATGTGACTGCATAGCTGCTGTCTTGGGGTCATTGCTCTGTGAACTTTTAACCAATCTACAGTCTTCAAATCCTTTCTGAGTAGAAACTGTGTAATACAGGTCCCCTTCTTCCATGGCTCTTCAGGTCCACCAGTGCTCTGACACATTGACTCAAGTTCAAAGACCCAAGAGGACTGAGCATCGCAGAAAACTCTTAGATCAGGCTTCTTTACCGGGCTCAGGGGTAGATTTCTGGCACAGGTTGTGACAGTGGTCAGGATGAAGAATGGCTTCTCAAAAAGAGAGTCGGGTCTTCTTATTCTGGAGAAACCCACAGCTAATGAGAGTGAGAGAAGCAGACCCCTTAAAGAAAGAGATTTCTATATTGAATATAACATCATTAACTTGTCACAAGTTCATGGGTAGGAGGGTAGAACATCATAACCCAGTTGGAAGACATGGGAACAATCGCACAGTAAAAAATGGTGATGCCAGCAATGAGACTCTTTGTACTGGTGCTACTAGCTTTGCCTTGCACAAGCTACACTCCAGGTTGGGCAGTGAACATTATGCAAAGACATTAGTAATTTAGTAGACAGGCAAGAAACTGGGTATATGTGGTTGGAAAGAGGAGAAAACCAGGATGGAAAAACCACTGTGCAGGTGTTGTTCTGAATGTATGGTAACTGAGAGAAGTTTTGTTCTGTTTTTTAAGTAATAACTTGTCATTTGAAAGAAAGTTTAATTTCCCATGCAACAACCTGCAGAGTATCAGCTTGAGGACAGCTTGTGCCTTGGTGGAGGGAAAAGAAGAAGTGCACACATAAAAGCCATTTCTCTTAGATGAGAGAGACTTTATTTGGTTCAAAAAGTGTACTTAAGAGAACCTCAAATTGATAGTAAAGAGATGCTTTTGCATTCTCTCTCTCTGCGCAGGTGATCTGGTATCACGAGCAATGCACCACATGCAGTGTTTGAACACCATCCGCCCAGGCATGAGCCCCATTCGGCAAACCCGGCAGCAGCAACCCATCTCCTGGTCCCCTGATGCTCTCCACACCCTCTACTACTTCCTACGCTGTCCTCAAATGGAATCCATGGAGAATCCCAACCTGGACCCTCCAAGAATGACTCTAAACAACGAACGGTACGTAGGTTGAACTGTTGGTAGTCAAGGAGTTAGGCTAAGCAGGTCTCCTTTTGTAGAGTAGCTATTGCGTGCATGGGCAGCTTGGGCAGCATTGTGGATGCTACCTATCAGGCATCAGTTATTCCTGCAGTCAGGCCAGATTATGCTGTCAGCCTTGCCAAGTTTATGAAGCCTTGGAATTGGAACTGGAAAGTGAGCTGTTTTTTCATGCAATCTTTCCGAGCGAGGCATATACTGTATGCTGCCAACAAGGCTTGTCTAGAGATGCTGCCAAAAGTACATGTGGTTGCCTAAAGCAGTAAAGACCTTACCAAAGAAAATGTTACCTTCTGAATAGCACCAATTAACAATTGTCATCATTCTCAGGGAAGCAATGTTGTTGACTGTGGGGAGGTTTGGAGGGATTTATGAACATCCTTCTTAAGGATTCCTTCAGTTGATGCTGTGTGTCTGGTAGAGAAAGAAATTTATATAGGAAGCCAGTAACTAAACAGAAAATGCAGTGGGTCTCCCTGCCTACTGCCAGCACCATAACTGACTCTGAAATAGGCTCATTATTAGAGCGGTCAGAAATTTTCCAGAGGGATGTTTTTTCTGTTAGAAACCTCCCTGGCTTCCTTCCTGCTCAGCTCCTTGGCAGTCTGCCTGACAGGCTAGTGGCAGCAGAGAGCTGAGGAGCCCTCGGAACCCTGGCCACAAGTTGAGTTCCTTGACAGGTCAGGCAGCTCCCCAGCTCAGAGACAGACTGATAGCTGGTTCTTGCAGGGAGACCCAGGCCTCTCCACGCTTGTTAGGTATCCAAAGGTTGAAATGCATATCCAATTTTTGTATTGATTTCAGGAATCTTACCTTAAATGGGAAATTCTGGTTTCTGATTAACTTTATCCAGTATTTGTGCTAGCAGCAAACTCTGTGGATGCCTTTTAGCCTACTGGATATCAAGGCTGTATCCTGGCCTTTCCCAAAAGCCAGGCTGCGGTTGGGAAGTTTCACTGTGTAGTGACATGTTGAAGCTAGAGGGGGAGGCCACATTCCCTTCTTGTTGGAAAGGTGAGGAGGGAAAGGAGAACATCTCTGCAGCTTTGTAAGCAACATGGTTTCCTCTTCCTACCTTAAGCTTTACTGAGCCCCAGCCTCTAAAATTAATATGAAATCATGGTAACATGCAAATGATGCTCGCAGCCTGCACTGTCTTGCACCAAGCCTGCCAGCTGATTTCAGCAGCTCCAAAGGCTTCTTATAGCTGTGTTCACCACCACTGGAACTGTGGCGATGGCTCCGTGGCCAGAGCCTGGCTACTCAGGAGAGAGAAGACCTTGAGAATAATAGTAGATTGAATTGTGTCCTTTTGAGGCTCTGAATTGACAGGCCAGGGTGCAGAAAAACATACTGGGTGGAAGGCAGCCTCTATAATTTCAGTCTTGGTAAGTTACTTTAGGTTAAGGGAAACTTCAAATAAGGATTAAAATATAAAGTTATAACTCTTAGGGTCTTTGTAGCTACCTCCACCAGTCACCTGGTTTTATTCTCTTGGTTGCTGAACCATCTTTCTGTACTGTAATGTAGTTTCTACTCTTTGAGATCTCTGTCTGGTGGGAGCTCAGCTGTCTTACAAAGTAAAAAGATAGTCTTTCCATTTGATCCTCCCCAGAAATCCTTTCAAAAAGAACAGTCTGTGAGCAGAGCTCAAGTGGCAGAGAGTGGGAACTGATGTATGAAGGTAGGATGAGAAAGTTGGGGCTGTTCAGCCTGGAGAAGAGAAGGCTGCATGGAGACCTCAGAGCAGCCTTCCAGTATC
>JAOEHX010052836.1:0-13347 GCA_025448015.1 Bolborhynchus lineola | reverse complement strand
TGGAAGCTGCTCTGAGGTCTCCACACAGTTTCTCTTCTCCAGGCTGAACAGCCCCAATGTTCTCAGCCTGGCTCCATCCAGGAACTCCTCCAGCCCCTCATCATCCTCATGGCCTCCTCAGGACTTGCTCCAGCAGCTCCAAGACGGGCCCAGCATCCAGGCCCAGGTTGGATGGGGCTTGGAACAACCTGCTCTAGTGTAAGGTGTCCCTGCCCATGGCAGGGGATTGGAACTGGATGAGCTGAAAGTGCTTTCCAACCCAAACCATTCTATGATTCTGTGATTCTGTGATCCGTGCTCATCTGTACAATGAGTAGAAACAGCCTAGCCTGTGTTGCCAAGTTTTGCATGCTTGCCTTACAGTCACTCAGGGACTGCAGTCCAGCAGGAAGTGAGGAACAGCGTTATTTAATGCCCCCAGGTAAAGAGCTGGACTTCTTCCTGTGATGGGCAGGAAGCATGACTCAATGTAGTTACACAGCATATAATTATTCCATACACGATATGTCAGGTTACATCATAGTTATGTATTCACACTATATGTATTACACATTGTGTATGTTATGTGCTATACACTGTCTGTATCTGTAATACTGTAAATGAGTGCAGATATCCATGTATACTTATGTATGTACACAAACACAACTTACTGAAGCACCCTTACCAGATGCTTGGTGTTATTTTTGCAATGCTCCTAGCACTTAGGGATGCCAATGCACCTTCCCTCCCATTCTACACCATCACAGTCTCCACATTATGTGACATGACAGTGCAATCAACATGCACACCAACAACCAGACAGGCAAAATTCTTCCATTCTCCACCTTATTCTTCCTTAGAATTAAGACATAACTCACCCTCTTCCAGTCTGTCCTTCAGGGCATCAGAGCTAAGATGTTCTTTTCAAACAAAAACTAAGTCACAGTAAAAGATGTTTCAGTGCCATTTTTGCTAGAGCCCTCCTTTAATCACCCAGAATTACATCTTTATGTACTCAAAAAGTCTGAACTTTAAGAGGCCAAGGTCTGAAAATCCGAAAAAGGCCTTTTACTGCAAGAAACCATTGTCCCTCTGCCATATATAGCAGCTTTTATTCATCATTTATCCAACAGAGATATTTATCCAGTTTACCTCTGCTTTTATATTCCATTGTAGAATGGAATGAATGACACTGATTTTAACCAATCAGTTACATTTGTAAATGAGTACTAAACATTGCAAGAATAATATAATCTAAATATGCCTGAAATGATGTTAGGACAATCCCTATTTCTCATAATGTGAGGCACTGGATGAAAAGAGTTTTCTTCTCAAGAGATGTGAGACAGCCTCATCAGATTTTGCCGTTTTATCTAAATGAGCCTATTTAGTAATTGCAAGTTTTTGCTTTTCAGCTGCACCTGACAGTGAGAAGTTAACATATAGCCAGCTTACAAAGAATAGGAAGCAGATAGGCAGTCACATCATATTATCCATAGGTACCTTCATTGCAGTAGAGTCACAGGGAAGGAATCATTGCATCTCACTGGAGGAGCGCCAGTTGTTCTCATGATGGTCAGTGAGGACTCTGGGAAATGATAAACAAAACCTGTTTCTGAGCACTTACAGGTAGGATACACAGAACAATCACACCTCGGAGTGCCCCCATGCTCTGCTCACCAACGGCTTCAAAATGCCTTTTTGCTACTTCTTCTCTTGAACAACTTCCTTCCACAGTGGAAGGAACCACACGTGGTTGAACCCGCGCTCTCAGGAGCTGATGGAATCCATCCCCAGAGGGGTCAGATTCCCTCTTCATAAATTACTGGCAGCAATTGCGAGGAGTCAAATCACTGAAGAGCTGGAGGATAAAAGACTCGTGAACCAGAGTCCTTATGGTTCTAAACAGACCGAGTCTTGCCACAGTTAATTGCTTCTTCTGATAGAATTACAGAATGAATGCGCAAAGGCAGAGCACTGTATTAGCACCTATTCAGATTCCAGGGAAGCACTGGGTACAGTATTTCATTACTTTGAAACGTAGTGCAAACTGGCTTTGATATAAGCACTGTTATATACATGACAGAGAGTTGCTATAGCACTAAAAAGGGTGCTGATGAACAGCAGCACACTGAAGCCTCACGTGGGACACAGCAGTCCTGGAAAAGAAAACCCCAATTAAACAAAAAGGAAGTTTGTCTATTCATGTTTCCTAGATGAAAAGGCCAAGTTACGTGAGCTGAAGGCTGGACTGGGTGCTTTGACAAGCGTGGTAGACAACAGGGTTATCTGCCATCAGCTGAACAGTATCGCATCTCTGGAGAATTCGGTGTTTAAAGGTGGCAAAATGCATGTGATGGGGAGCAGTGAGATGTAAATAGCAAACATCATGGAGATTTGTTAACAGGCTATGCTGTCTTTGCAAAAGTACTGCTAGTCCATTTGCAAACAGTGATTTGTTGCTTTCTTCCCTTCTAGCTACCCATATTGGCATCCTCTGTTGTTAGCCTCTATTTCCTTGAACTTACTGATGTCTTCAAGCCAGTTCACGCTGGATTTAATTGCTATGACAAGAGTCTGAGTATGCCATACATCGAACCTACGCAAGAGTCTGTTCCCTTCCTGATGTTGCTTAGCCTGGTTTTTGCTGGACCATCAATTACGGTGAGTTTCAGGTGCCACTGTCACTTAGGAAAGATTTTGAACAGAGTTTCAGTTGGCATAAAGAAAATCACAGGATCATAGAATATATAAATAATATATAAATGATATAAATACATTATATAAATAGATAACCTACATATCAAGAATACAAACCAGCTCCTTTGGTTTCAGTTAGGGTGCAGTGTCATCCAGGCTAATTACCTGAGGATTTTCAAATCATCTTTTATTCCTCTATAACAGAGCCAAACTTCTTCCTTAAAAGATTCCCTGTAGCAATTTTGGTTGTATTTGACGATCAAAAAGGTCTTTTCCAACCATGCTGATTCTGTGATTCTGACAGTGGGCATCGATGCTGAGAAACAGCATTTACAGTTGGGTGAGAACAGCTTGAATCACCCTGTTATGCTATACAAATACTTGAACTGTTACAGGCAGGGCATCTCCACGCTATGAGAAACACCAGCAGCTCAAGCCTGTGTTGGAAATGGAAGCCTCTCATTCACAGCCACCTGTGTAAGAACTAGCTTTCTTCAGTGAGAAGGTATATCAATCATGTCAGTGAAATCAGTGACATCTCCAAAATAGCACTGGAGCCCCTCTAAGTTCTGAGTTAGTCATTACAAGCAGGCAAAAGGAAGCTGGTTAAATCATTCACCCAAAGGGAGAAGATGATTTCAGCAGAACACTGATGTCCTGTCACAGTAGGAGCAGTCTGGTTACTGTTCCACAGAAAAACACACACGTAAATTGTCTGATAGAGGTGAGTATTGTCCCTGCTGGAATTGCTGCCTCAAATGAAATCTTAAAGGCTTTACCTTTATATACATACAGGAGGGAATTCATTGTGTGCGATTTTAGGCAGCTCAGACAGGAGCCTTATTCTTACAGCACTCCCGTTTGGTGAATGGAGAGAGAAATCCATCTGGAGTGGGTGATTCCAGGCACCTAAAAAGCTGAATCAACCTTCTGAAAGGGTCTCTGTAATTATAAAACCTGTAAGATGAGAATGCCCATCTAAAAGCCACCATGTGCCATTCCCTCCCTGCCTTCCAGGGTGATTTGGGTTATTTGCCCTTTTTTTTCTAACCGAGCTCTTCTTTGTTTGATTTTTGGTTGCTGTAAAACCATTTTTAAGGGATTTTGCACAACCATCAGACTAGAAGTTGTGCTCCTTTCAGAACTGGGAGCTAAGACTCTCAGTGGTCCTGGTGCAGATACTTGGAGCAAACATCAGATACCCTGATGACACCAGGGCTTGCTGGTACTGCAGTCTAGCTGGGTTTCTTCAGGCTACATAGTGTTTCTGATAACAACAAAGTGGACTTTCCCAAAACAGCCATAAAAGTAATCTACATGGGCTCACTGCCCACAATAGAGGTGAAAACTGATTTTTACTTCAGAGAGTTTATTTGAAGCCTAGGTAATATCAGAAACCTTCAACTGAGATGAAAGATGCTCATTTCATTACGGAGCGTTCATTAAGGGCTTTGATTACAGATGAATTATTTGAGTGTTGCATGACATGATGCAATAGGAAATGTTGCCCTTGCTTCAGTCATCCTCCTAGCAGCAGTACAGACAACTAAGCCCAGTCATGCCCACACTGGATCATGCCTACCAAACATAAGATCAGTAAAGACAGTAAATCCTGAAGCTCCAAAGGACAACTGCTTAAAAGCTGCAAGCCTCAGGAAGGTCTACATCATCTTTATTAGTGCACGCATAAAGGTGATGCTTGTAGGAGATGGAGAATGGTCTCTGGTAGTACAAAATACACAACTTCCTTTTATTAAAGACACTGAAGATGGTGTAGAGCATCATCTCTTTATCTGAAATAAGACATTACATGAGGGGTTGTCCAATTACTCCCTTTTTCTTTGGAAAAATAAGCCGATGAAGCCCAATGTGCAAAGATCACAATTGTGCCATTGTCGTCTTGCAGAGTTTAGCATTTTATGATTTAGGTTGCATTAAAATTTCAATGAATTACTTTATAAAATCTGTAAAATCTAGAAAAGAAAGCATGTGCTCTATGAGGAATTGAGGATCTCCAGTAACCTCTCCTATGGAGCCAGGCTGAGAGAGCTGGGCTGGTTCAGCCTGGAGAAGAGAAGGCTCCTTAAGGGGAGACCTAAGAGCAGCTCCAGTGCCTAAACAGGCCACAGGAAATCTGGAGAGGGGCCTTGGACAAGGGCCATAGGGACAGGATAGGGGGAATGGCTTTAACCTGCCAGAGGGGAGCCTGAGATGAGCTCTTAGGCAGAAGCTCTTCCCTGTGAGGGAAAGAACACAATCAAATTGCAGTCTCAATCCCTCCTTAAAGCCTTATATAAATACTACCATAGGACTTAATTGCTTTTTTATATCATTATTGTTTCTATACTCAGTTTTATCCAATACTGGAGAACATCTTAAATCTATTCACTTCCTAGTAAATATTTTTTGCCACAAACCTCCACATTGTAAGTTCTTTTCCCAAGCCATTAATACAGAGGGTCTGTATTTGGGTTTGGGGCTTTATGGCTTGCGGAGTTCCCCTTTGGTTGTGTTTTGCTCATTGTTAGTGAACTACAAGTGCTTTTAACCAGCTCTGTTACGAAGCCCTGAAGTGCTACAGAAAACTACTCCTACCTGTAATATTTTGGCATGTCTTACAGCATATGGCATATATGAGTTTTTCCCTATGCATTCCTAAACCACAGGAGAATTCAGTGCAGAACAAGGGGATCTGTGTGAAATTACCAACATGGATGGTGGTTGGAACGGGATGATCTTAAGGTCCTTTCCGACCCTAACTATTCTATGATTCTATACCTGTAATAGATATATATGTGAACTGCAACGTGATTTCTGCTGGCTTCAAAGAGCTCTGAATCCGATCCTCTGCCATAGCTGCTCTCTAGTTCCTCACTGTGAACTGTTAGGACCAGTTATTTAATCGTATCAGTGTAGGTTCAAACCCTTATCAGCCACTGTCTGAAAACTTCCTTAAAGGCAACAATGTGCTTTCCACCAGAGACCACGAGGAAATTAGATCCCTTTGATTTGGGAAACCAGTTTGCAAGGGGAGACATTCACTGCTGGCAGTTTCAGTCCTGCTGCCTCTTCTGCTGTGGGAGTTGGTTTCCTTGGAAATACCAGCCCCCAAAGTTTCCTTGCCATAGGCATTGCTGTTTCCCAATTTTCTCCTCTATCACACCAGCTAATCCATCCCCCTGGTGTTTTAACCTGTGCCAGACAGTCCCTAGAGCTTGGCTGGAACTATTCCCCTGGGGTTTAAGGTTGAAATACAACTGATTTCTCTGGGAAGTTTCAGCTGTGAAGTGACCAAATGGAGACAGATAATAGTGACCATGGTTCGCATCTAATTAAAATGCCTTAAATAACCCTTACCGCTGACTTTTCCCTGTAATGAGACAACCTTCACTACTGCCGTTTGCCTGGCAAAGAAGTAGAATTCCAATTTAGCAAACCTATAGCTGAGAAAGAGTTAAGACAAGCTTGGCCATTGTATCTCCCTTCTCCTATGGCAGGGGTCAGCACGCACAGTCACAGCAGGTTCAGCATAATTCAGCTGCTTTGCGCTGCATTGTAAGCTTTGTGCATTGCAAGTATTAGCTTTTAGTGCACCTGTGGATGGCCAAAGTGAATCTCCCCTTAGTGATGAGGACTGCCTCCTTAATTTTAGCGTATCAACCCAACCCTTATTCTGAGCTCTGCACAAGGCCTGTCCAGGTTTCCAAGTTGCTGCTCTATAGGAAGCCCATCAAACCTGAGATTGAACATGTATAAACGGCTCTGGATTTTCCACCAAGTAACACCATTTGTCATTTATATTCTTCTCTTTATAAACCTTTTTCTAGGGCTTCAGCCATAATCTGTTTTGCTTGACGTGTTCAGAGGGACCGTGAGGACAGAACTGCTGCTGCTGTGGATCCGGTTGAAAACCAAGCCAAATTAAACAAATAGAGAAGAGCACACTGACACATAATTAGAAGTTGGTAGGGATTGCCAGGCTCGAGGCCAAGCCTGAGTGCTAAAACCACCTCAGGAGCACTGGGTTATTGCAGTGGCTCTGGATTATTTTAGAGGAGAGATTTCTGTTGCAGAAGCATCACACTGAGCACTGAGCACTGAATACTGTGTGCCACTTGCAATTCATTTCAGTGCCAGTTCCTTGCCTCCTTCCTGCCCTCACACAGGCTAAGTTGCATGATTACTGAATGCTTGCATATTGATACAAACCTTTCAAAGCAGAGTACATGCCCGTGGATGACATTGGTTGTGGGATAGTTATATTGCAGCCTTTAAATTCAATCAGTGTCTTCTGAGTAACTGCTGCATTTAATTTAACGGCTCCTTTGTTATTGCAGATAATGATAGGAGAAGGAATACTCTACTGTTGCCTGTCCAAAAGAAGAAATGGAATTGGAACAGAGGCCAATATTAATGCAGGAGGATGCAACTTCAACTCTTTTCTCAGAAGAGCTGTCAGATTTGTTGGTGGGTTTCAAATGTTAGTCCCAAAGAAGAGCGTTCCATACACATTCAGTTATCTCCATGCAGGATTCCTTCCCTGACGCAGCCTTTCAGAACAGTGTTCCCAAAAGAGTGATTTGGTTTTCCTGCTCTGCCCACATTGAGCTGGCTCCTTTGTAATGGTTTCAGTGTATAGTTTCCCCTGCTTCTCTTCAGTGCATCGTAAGGATTCAACCCACCTGACCCAGTATTCAGCCAGGAAAACTGCGTTAGAAGCTCTAGGTAGAATTGACAGTCTCGTTCTGCGATGTGTTTATTTACCCCTTGAAAAAAGGCTAGGGTCTGGCAAGCTAATGAGAGAGACAAACATGTTGAATTGGGTTGGTTTACTGGAATTGGCAGTTATGAAAACTGGACTTTGTTCCCGTTCTCACAGCTGATTTCCAATACCAATGAGTAGCTGAAGGAAAGGTTTTCTGTTCCAGGAATCTTGCACTAGAGAGGGCAGCCTAGGCAAAGACAATGTGCAGGACAGCAGGCTGAAAACCCTCTAGGACTACACACTAAGTATCTGTTGTCTGGCAAGCAGGGAGGTAACAACAGGAGAGGTTATGCTATGAGCAGTAAAGCATCCTCTTAAGATTAGCAGTGAGAAAGTGAGCAGAGGGGGTGGTACGTCACAACATCAGCAAGGACAACTGTAAAGATACCTCATGCTCTCTACTTCTCCTCCTGTATGGCATCCAATTCAATCACCAAAAAAGACAAGCTCAAAGATGCATGAATTTCATTCTTGATTCATACTTGGAATTTGCAGTTTCTTTCATATTCTAATGACTTTTGCATTCTTTCCATTTTAAGGTGAAAAATAGATTTGTTTATATGGATACCGGTAGGGAATTCGTGTTAATCTTCGGGGGAAAAGCAGCTCAAAATGCTCACTAAAATAACTGCATTTACAAACTCTGAATTTGGAATTATTAACCAGACAGAAACATTGATCAGTTACCAAAATGACTTCAGTATTTGGACTCATGGCAAGAACTTGCTACTCAAGAAACATCAGAGGTGTGAAGGCGGCCAACATTACTGCCAGTTGATGAGTACCTGCTGGTAAAGACAGAAGAGGTCCTCAAAAAGCAGTGGTCTAATGGGCAGGTCTCCATGCTATTAAAAGCCTGTATCCCAGTGGACCTAGGTCAGGATGAGCACATATGCTCTCCTCAAATAGTTCGCAGTTCAGAAAGCTGCTCTCCAAACTGAAGCAGCTCCAGTGTAGTTCGCTTTCATGGAAAGATGCTGGAGGACACTGAGCCACCAAAACGTTAGGTATTAACAGGAAGAAAACAAGCATAAATAATCTTCATTTTTAACACTAAAGAATTCAACTTTGCAATAAGCTTTCTTAAACCAGCACATCATCATCTGCAGTTCAATTCTCTCAAGCCCAACTGCACAAGCCACTAGAATTCCATTGAACATATTCTATCACAATGCATTAATCTAATTTCTGCATATAATGAAGTTAATAAACTCTACTGATTTCTTTCCTAGGTGTTCATGTGTTTGGTCTTTGTTCTACTGCTCTCGTTACTGACATTATACAGCTATCAACAGGATATCAGGCACCGTATTTCCTGACTGTTTGCAAGCCTAACTACACATCCTTAAATGTATCCTGCTCAGAGAATTCCTACGTTGTGGAAGATATTTGCTCAGGCGCTGATCTCAACGTTATCAATGCTGGAAGGTTGGTTCTCTCTTTCCTTGTGTGCATTTTCAAGTATTCATTTGACTTGTCATTTTCTGCCCCAGTTTCAAGATTGAGTTTGTTTCTGGCTGAAATTGCCATGATTTCTTTCAGGTTATTTCTGACACAGGTGAGAACAGAAGTGCCTTTTCCATGATGTGCCATTTTCTCTATATTATGCCAACAGTGGGCTTTGAAAGACTTTGGCAGATTCAAAAGCACAGGCATCAGTGACTTTATTTTCTCTCCTTCAAAGGAGGCTATTTCCCATACAACCATTAATATCTATAGTTTCTATGGCTTCTCCCAGTGGGATCTGGGTAAGTTCCCCGTAACAGGCAGTGGCAGAAGTCACCCAGTACTTTATCAGAGGCCTCTGTCTGACATACATTACTGTTCTGGCTTTTTGGCCTTAGTTTGTGAGGTTTTGTTTTGAGATGTGTTGGAGTTCATTTGGTTTCTGTTTCTCTACTTGATTGTCTATATTGACAGCATTGAAAAAATCCTTTTATTAGGCCCCAATAGAGCAAATCTGTGTGCTTCCAAACACATGCTTTTTCTTTCATGGTATTTTAAGTGGTGGTGTAACCGTGATCATTTAGTCTTTAGCCTCCTTACTTAGATACCAGCAGAGAAATAAGTGTTCTTTATAACAGCAGGTTTTTGCCATGCCTATCAGTCAAGTTGAGCTGTAAACCAGACTATATATCTTATTTTAAACAAGCTTGACGTGATAAAATAGTGATAACTCAACTACTGATGGGACAGGTCACAAATTTAAACAGGAATCTGAAGGTCTATGTCAGTAAGTTGCACTGTTCCAAAGCATCTGATGCTTGTTAGTTCAAGGACTTTATTAGTATCAGTGTCCTAAATATAAGCACTACAGTACTGGGAAATCATGAAACATCACTGAATACAATAGTTCTCTTCCATCTCTTTTTGCACCAAGTTAACCTTTATTGCCTCTTAGTCATGGAATGTTTGAATGCTTTTGCAGTCCTTCAAAATCTTGGTGCTTTTTAAAACCTCCTATTCTCAAAACAAGTTACAGCATAATTATAGAGTGCTTGAAATGGTGACAACTTCTGTCTCTGACTTAGCTGCATCGGTGCTCTGTGTTCCTGATTCATAGACACGAAGTTGTGTTACTTCTGGCACACCTACTTCACTAAAGCTTGTCACTCCTTTCTTGTTCTGTATGCAGCCCCAAATGCTTCTCTTTTAACTTTATGCCTCGCTGCATTACCTTTTTGTCACATGGATACTGGTCAAATGTTCTGTCCATGTATAAAGCCGCCTCTCCCCCTGTTTGTTTGCCTCTTATTTCAGTGGTTAACACACTGGGGAATCATGAAATCATTCACTTTGTGTCTTCCAGCAAATCTTATCATCTGTCTCCTCTCGCTGGGACAAACCAGTTTCGCTGATGTTTAAAGACCCTTACTTATTTGATGTATTTGGTTTTAAATATATCTAGTGGGCTAAGGCTCATAACTAGCACTGATTAATTTGCCATATCTTTTCAATGGATATATGTGGCCATGATCCAGAGCTGGAATAAAGGGTTGTACTGGCCCTACTAATTGGGTGACAGTAATTTTGGTGAAAGGCATAACCAGAATTGCTTTACCAGCCTTCACCTCACTGTCTGTTTTCCTATGACCAATTGCTGTTACTGGGATGCTGCCATTGAAGCCCAATGCTTGCAAGCAGTGTCTTGCACCTACGTGGTATCCCAGGGAAATCAGTGGAGCTTTATATGTGAGCAGGCAGAAAAACTTGAATGATTTCATCTCCTTCATTTCATCACCTCCGATATGATGCTACTGCTCTGAATTGACTGCCCGTAGCCATGATAAAAATGATGATCACTCCTAAGTTTAAATAGCATCACTTCCAAAACCCAGCAAAATCAGCTGTAAAATGTTAAGACTCAACAACCTTTTTGTGTGTGTTTCTATTTCTATATGAAGATGACTATATATTGACATCTCAAATGTATTCCCACCATAGAGGACACATTTGGTGATCTATAATATTCTGGCACCACCCTCAGTTTCCCCTTATTTCAATTTTATTGCATTTTGCCTTGTGAAATTGTTGCTTCCTTATGCCTGTCTCAACTCTACCAAAGCACTCAGCACTTGCTACTGATTCAACACTTCCTTCAGTCATTTACTATAGGAGTTACGGTATAACTTCTCCAGCTCAGGAGGTTAATTTACTTCAGTGATTTCCAGGCTGTAAGGGACTGAGATTGCAAATGGCCTTCATTCTTCAGTTGTACTCCCCAAAACTCTGGCTCCAGAAATTTGCCTCTACACTCCCCAATGAAAATGCCAGAGAAGAACATAATTATCCAGCTGATTATATAAAATCATTCTCTGCAACATCCCAAATATCCAGGAGCCTCCTTTGCCCATCTTTTCCTAATCTTCAAAAAGCCTTTTCAGCCATTTCTGTTCAGATTTCCAGTGAGTTCCCCTGATGATTCCCTATCATTTTGGATGTTCTCACTCAGCATGACTCTCAGCATGACTCTTCCTCATTGTCATTCCCCCTCTACACGTCCTCCTGCATGAGCACTTAGTGATACACTGTCACCCGAGTCCAGGACATGTTTTCTTTGAGACCTCTGTTCACCTTTTCAATACAGAGCTGTGCAGAAATGCCACACTTTTTTGGCTTGAACTATTTTCATTTTAATGAAAGATAACAAACAGGGGAACAAAAGCAGCGGCACCATTACACAGAGTGCATTTAGCCTGCAACATGCTGTGCTTGCCCTGAAAGCATGTGAATAGAAAAGAGAATAAAAATTGACTCTAGCATAGTGACACACCATATATACTCTAAAAATGCCTTCAAATGAAGGGTAAGTTCTGACTGGTACTAAAGTTCAAAGAACCAAATCTACACATTAGCTCCGCAGAGACTGCGAGTAGATCTATGCTTCCACTAAAACCTGGGCAGGGTAAAGGAGGCGATTACCCATTACAAACATTCCCATTCTGCTCATGTCTTTATCCCCCTGTCCTCAAACCTGAGCTTGTTCCCCAGGGATACTATTGGTGAAAGGTTGGTTCAGTGGGAGGAGAAAGAAAAAGGGGGAAAAAGAAACAGGGGAGAAGAAGGAAAGAGAAAGAATTTAGGTTTGCCTTGAGCAACAGAAAAGGGATCGTGCTGATTTCATGAACCTGCTGCAGCCACGGGCTTCAATTCAGGTCACAGATTCACATTCAACTGCATGCACGCACTGACTTGCCGATGAATTACTTCAAACAGATAAAGCCAAATGCACAGGGAAGAAACAGAAAGTAGACCCTGCTGCTTGGCAGAGAAATGCCTCTGTCTAAAGGTGAAGGGCTGCATGCCAGCCTTTGCTGTCCTACCCTGGCCCAGCCAGGAGCTGCCAGGAAAATGGCTGGAGATGGAGCTCAGCTGGGATGGAAAAACCAGTTAAGTGTGCAAGGATTATCCCAGGCTGAGCTTTGTCAGGTGAATGTGGCTGCAAGGTAGACATACCCTTCTTCACCAGGACAGCCAGCACATGACATGTCCATGCCCTCTGAAGAACATAAATGCACGGGTAGAAGCTGCTGTACATTTTCACTGCATCTTACTCCCTTCTAGAGCTCCGAGGTCATAAAAGAGTTCTGGGGATTTTGCAAGCTATGTACTAGGTAGAAGAGGCATTACTGAATCGACCCCAGCCAAGCTTTTCCCTTTGCTGTGTAAAGGGAACACTACTCCTTAACCCTCCCACCACCAATGGAAAGGGTCTATGAAAAGCATGTTGAAATGACAGAGAGCCTCGTGGGATGGTTCTGTGTAGCTGCTAAATCTCCTTTTCTTGGACAGAGAGGTAGAAGCTAAGCTGCCACTTCTAAGTTTCAGACCTGTTGTTTCTGACTCAAGACCCAGGCCCCATCATTCAAGTCACTGGGTCTTCCATAGGAGTCCTGAGCCTACTGCCTTACACAGTTTGGACACGTTTTCATTTACCAACTTGGCCTGGGCTTCAAGAAGGGGCCTGGCAACTCCTAAAATGCCTTCTCCATGCTCCTGTGCTCCATTCACTCCATTCATGTTAGAAAGTGCTTTGAAAAATTAACACAAATAAACCAGAAGACGCAGCAAATAGAGATGCAGTTTGCCTCTCCCTGAGCAGAATGTCCCACTGCTGCTACAGCAATGAAGCAGGGCCACAGAGGTGATGACTGCTGCTGCTGAAGTTAGGGCCTGATTATTGAAGTGAAGGAGTCCTTACTTTGAGAACAGTCAAAGTGAAGTCACTGAGAAAATAATCATAAGATCAACATGAGGAGGACATGGAGCTGATGGAGCAAATCCAGAGGAGGCCACGAGGATGAGCAGGGGATGGAGCAGCTCCCCTATGGAGCCAGGCTGAGAACATTGGGGCTGTTCAGCCTGGAGAAGAGAAACTGTGTGGAGACCTCAGAGCAGCTTCC
>JAOEHX010052834.1:8446-19409 GCA_025448015.1 Bolborhynchus lineola | reverse complement strand
GTGAGGCACTGGAATGGGTTGCCCAGGGAAGTTGTGAATGCTCCATCCCTGGCGGTGCTCAAGGCCAGGTTGGACATATCCTTGGGTGGAATGGTTGTGTGAGGCGTCCCTGTCCACAGCAGGGGAGTTGGAACTAGATGATCTTAAGGTCCTTTCCAACCCTAACTATTCTATGATTCTATGACTGTCTTCCGCAGAAATAAAATAGCAGCAAGTGAGCCTATGGGCCTATTCTGTTTCTTTCAAATCATGTAAATGTATCACAACTTCAACTTGCCTACCATATGAAGTACTATCACAAGAAAATATGAGCAGGATTACTGTGAATGTGTAGTAGCAAAAAAACTCTGCTCTTATCAATAAACAAGGGGCCATTAACCTTGAATTTAAACAAGAGTGCAACGTATGAACTACACGAAGAAAACAGTGCAATGGATTTTTTCTTTAATGCAAAAAAAACCCAACCCAAAACAAAAATACCTCACCAACCCTGAGAAAAATCTGCCTATGAAGAAAATAGTCACTATAATCAGAGTGATATATCACTTGTCACCTACCAAATCATATGGCATTTTTTACTACAACCACATTAAATCCTATTGACTCAGGAATGGGTTAGGTACGTAACATCATCTTACCTGCAGTCCATCTTGGTACTGAACAGCTGCCTGCATAGCTTCAGCAAGCTTATCCACCCTTTCTTTCCATGTTTTGTTTAAGGCATCCCAAGCAGAATTCAGCTGCAAGTAAGCACAATTCACTCCAATGGACAAAAGAATTTTACTGCTGTATAATGTGCATTCACTAATTATTCACTGATCAATAACATAAATAAGCTAAGCATGAATAGTCCATATTCATTCCATACTAACTCACCTGTTCTCCCCATCACTGCATAGTTTCCCTCAGAACACACTAGAGGTTCTGGATTAACTTCAATAACTTCTGTAAACTTTCAATATTGCTTACTGAATATTTTTATAAATTTAGGGATTATAGTTAACATGGGAAATAGTATTACTAAATCATTTGGAGTTACATCGTTATAATAAAGGTAGCTTCTAAGAAATGTACATTGCTGAGGCTTAGAGAAATTCAAGTATTTTGCAATCATCGCAACAGTATTGTTTCAGTAAAGATGTCTCCCTTGGCATAAACCAGATACAGCTGAAATTTATTCTTTCATTACTTATGCAAAAAATAGCCATCGACTTTAAGTCAGTGAGGATTTAAAAAATAAAATAAAATCTTTCTTTCACAAGAATTTTAACTCACAAATCAATAAAATACAATAGTCTGTACATTCTAATCTGAGTCAAGATTCATGAAACCAAAAGGAAATCTTACTTTGCCACAAAGGCTTCAGGGGTGTCTCACTTTTGCCACAAGATTTTTGTTTTCAGACTTTGTTGGGGGCAGGTGGGATATACTAATTTCAGCTGAACAAGCACTTAACAGAACAGATTTAAGCACCTGCATTTCCCATACCTCATCTATACTCTTGTTGACAATAGGTTTGTCAGGCTCTCCACAAGCAGCTCTAAGTTCAGAGCCAAGGCTCACAACTGTTTCTAGCTCTTCCTGCAGTCCGTCGATTTCCTCTTTAACAGCCTACAAAGAGAAAAACATACAGCACTAAATTTAATATTCTATGTACAGTTTGCTTTCAAGGTAGAACACAGCAGGATCACACCTTTGTTTTTTTTAAGGTCACTTGGACTTACAATTGGAAGCTGAAAATATAAGCATCCCTTTGCAGTGTGAGAGAGAAATCAACTGACATTGGTCTAAATTATGAGATGGAAAAAATAAACAAGAAGTTTAATCAGAGCGTTTTCTTTTCCAGAGGTTATCATTTAACTTTCAAATCTTTAACTATAAATAATTACAGGCTTAGAGCATAATACATCTGCACACCTTTCATTTATTTGTTACGTATTTCTCAGGGAATCTAAAGCATGTGTAACTTTCAAAAGTCCTGGTGACATGCTTATTATATACATGTTTATAAACAGACATGTAAATATAATGATAGGCACATGTTGCAAGCTCACTGCAATTAAGCAGTCATACATGTTATTTACCATAGATTCTTGAGATATCATTATAGTAAATATCTATACAATTATCCCTCTTGGTCCCTAAACCAAATTAAATATTCTCCTGTAATTCTGTATATTCTGAATACGTAAATACTCTCCACATTAATTCTGTCTTTTCTCTGCATGCTGCAAATAAAATACTTCAAATCAACAAAATAATTTCTACTGACCTCAGTAGCTTCTTGCTGTTGCTTGACTACAGATGGGTCAACTCCAGGTCCCTCCAGTTCTCGAATAAAGTCCTGAGTATCTTTAATAGTAGCTACAACAGCCATGTGATCACACCAAAACTTTTCAGCTAGTTCCATTACATCCAACAGTTTGGCCTCCCTTTCCTCAGTCAAAGTCTGGATGTCTTCCCAAATGAGGACCATTTGGTCTAGTTTATCTTGAACAGCTAAACAACAAAGGAACTAGATTACTACCTTGGCAAACAATTCTTGGCCATAAATCTCTCTACAGTTCTACAGCAGAAACATATGTGTGCATTTTAAAATTTAGACTCTAAAATTGTTTGTTTATGGGGCTACTTTTAATGTTAAGTGGAAACAACCAAAATGGCCTTTAAAAATAAAACAAAGGTCAAATCCATGGTGAATTATTTTAAACGAATGCTTTGTTTTTATAAATTTTTAGCAGCTTCTCCAGCAGAACACAATCCACAGATCAGTGGCCATCAGCAAATAAGATTTTTTTATATACTGCAGCTTGCTGCATTTCCACTACATGAAACTTTCCACAGTCTACTACCTTTAGCAGATATATCCTTATCAGCTCCTTCTGAGCGAGCAATCATTTCCTCCCCTCTCTGTTTAAGCGTCTCATACACTGGCTGAAGTTTTTCCAGATCCACGGACACATTCTTATTTTCACTGATTTGCTCTTTAATCTTCTCAACCTCTGCTGATATTGAAGGTGGCTGCCTCAGACGTTCAACTATGCGTTTCAGACTCTCAAGAGTTGGATCTATCTTGTCATGAAACTAGGAGGGTGGTAAAGGACAGAAAGAAGTGGCAGAGAAATTAGAGAGAAAAAAAAATCCAACAAACGAAAAATGGCATGTGAAATTTTCTTGGAAAAAGGAACATTAAAATTATCATATTTAACATCTCTATTCAACATATATATTTGTAAGTTGCAATAAATACCCTCCTCATAGTTCTTTCCGTCTTTTAATATCTAAATTACAAAAATGACCTTGCAAATGGTACTCCCTTACCAATTTAAGAATCTTACTATGAAGTCCTGAGGCACACCATCTGAAGGTACTATGTCAGAATCCACTTGGATTTAGTCCTGTGTAATTCATACAGTAGTTTGTATGTTATTTTGAAAAGCCATGGCTTTCTGATTTCATTCTTTTAGAAAGACATTTAGATCCATAGAATAGTTAGGGTTGGAAAGGACCTTAAGATCATCTAATTCCAACTCCTCTGCCATGGACAGGGCCACCTCACACTAAACCATTCCACCCAAGGCTCTGTCCAACCTGTCATGCCAGGGATGGAGCATTCACAACTTCCCTGGGCAACCTATTCCAGTGCCTCACCAGCTTTACACTAAGGAATTTCTTCCTCATATCCAATCTAAACTCCCTCTGTTTAAGTTTAAGCCTATTACTCCTTGTCCTCTCATTACAGTCCCTAATGAAGAGTCCCTCCTCAGCATCCCTATAGGCTCCCTTCAGATATTGGAAAGCTGCTATGAGGTCTCCATGCAGCCTTCTCTTTTCCAGGCTATTTACCTTAATATCAAATACATCCATTTTCATATCAGGACCAATATACTGGCATATAACCACAATTAGATTTGGTATGTAAGGTCATTCAAAAAGACATTTGTTACTCTCCAGGTGGTGCTTGTCAGTGCATTTCTGCATCTAGAAGGGCACACCAGTGTGTATTTTATGTTCACCCATGTTTGACTGAGCCCAGAAGCTCAATGACAGCTATGTTAACATCGTACCTGGCCTTTGGTACAGGTCCAACATTAGTCTTTACAATATGGTTTTGGATCCAGCAAGATTCCTAAAAATATCTCACCACCATGTCCCTTTCAAATTAAAGAGATTAATGAACTGTGGGTGCATCTGATAATCCTCCAGGATCTACAAAACCTACTTCTGGCTACACCTGGGAAAGGTGCTAGAAAGAACACAAGATTACTTTATGTGAACAAATAGCTACATCCTTTCTATTCAAAGGAATATAGGCAACAAAAGTGTAATTACTTTTCCCACCACTTTCCCACCATTCCCACTTCAATCAGACTCTGTGACTGATGTTACAGACTCAGTGTTTTTGTTAGAAGTGTGAATATCATACAAGCCAGCAAAATGTGCTATGAAAGATAAGTAGACGTCCCACATTCAAGACTTCTGAAAAACTGACTGTGGCAACAAAACCTTACATAAGTGATAACAACTGACATATAAATTACGTTTTTAAGTTGTCAGTACACTCAGCAGGTCTCCTTGTACTCGCACTTCAGTGAATGAGACAAGGTGTTTGAGAGCTTAAAAGGAAGAAATGCAAGTTGTTACAACTTCTCATTCTGGCTCCATATGTTGTGTCCTGCCTTTGATATATAATGCAATTTAGTATAATTTAAAACCTGAAGAGTTAAGTAATTATTCTTCCAAGACTGCCTAGACAAACACTGACATAGTCATCACAGTACAGAGCTCTGAAAATATATATTTACTTATCTTAATAAAAAAAGATGATATAAAATTACATTCTGGGCATTACAATGTTTTGCTTTGGCATCTGCATATACACTTAGGTAAATAAAATGAACCTCAAAGTACTGCATAAACCATTAAGTGTTCTCTCAACATCAGCTTATACTCTACCTGTCACCAAACAATGTGTTTTTATTCTTGTTTTCTGTACTTAGCCAGTATAACACGTTAGTGTCTATCACATACAAAGCAGGGACTTGAATACTAAGTAAATGCCTTCAATGTTCTAATGTGCAGCTGCAAATAGGGGGAAGCCTGAGCATTTATGATAAAGAATCTAAATAATCAGGCATCTTTCAGAGGTGTGAATAAGGAAGGTGTTATATAATGCCTGTAACCAGTTCAAAAGGAAGATGTTATCTGATGTCACTTTTTTTGCCTCAGGTTCTTAAACTCAGTCTGCAGGGGCTACTAATACGACATCAAGTACAATGACCTACTAGACTTGATTAGAACTTTAAGGTGTATTTTTTTATTATTTTAGACCTAAGCAGTATATAGCACTTAATTGCCAGTGAACAGAAAAAACCTGGAATTTCCTATAAAAAAACAGCAGTATAGGGGAACTCTTTTTATTCAGGTTTTTCTGTGGGTTCATGTACACAGTTATACTTTTTATATTATCTTTTCTGAATTTGGGGTTGCGTAAAAGAATTCCAGTTTGTGTTTCATGACAATTAACCCAATATTTAAAAGCCTTTAGAATGTGACACTTAATATGCTACCAAAGTTCATTGTACAGGGTGATGAACCTAAGATACACAGCTTCTGTGGACTTGATTTGAATTTTGTGCTTACGATGACATTTTGTGAGGTCTGACTTCACTCACAATACTTTTACATAACAGTTCATGCACATGTTGCATCAAGTTCTTGTGGTGTGCAAAGAAGAAAATCGCCATTACCACTACTAAACCACCCGCTGGGTTCCACCAGTAACACATCATAAGTAAAGCTGCCAAGTTCCAGATATAACCATACCCAAGTAAAATGATCAACAGTGACATCCTTATGTAAACAAAGCATCAGCTAGCAAAAGACCAGCAAGAGAAAAAGGAAGTAAAGACAAAACCCAACATTTCTAGACCAAATGTGGTGCAGTTTTTTTGCTTCAAAATTTAAGAAGCAATAACATTTTTCAGCTGCAGCAGAGTTGCAATACTGACGAATATATAACATTATAAGCCCTTGAGAAATTGAAAAATCAATGCCATAGGCAGTGATATGAACATTCACAGGCCATTAGGTTGAAAAAGTCCAGATAAAATGGTGGTTTAGTCATTATGTATACATGTAGGATGACAATGTCTGTGTGTTTTTCCATTTGAATGAATCCAATTACACTTTAAACTTAAACTGATACCTGGGTACACTGAGAGATGGCTTCATCCAGTGTCAGTGCTCGCTTTTTAACATCTTCCTTAATTTTACTGTAAAGGGTGTCAGCTGCCACATACTTCTCTTGGATAGAAAAACCTTCTCCTGGGCTCAGCTCCAGCAACTGAGGCCCAGTTTTGTTCATCTTATCTATATGAGGCTTGTGCTCAGCAATCAGCTCACGCAGTTGCTATAACAAACGAAACAACTTATCAGTTTCTTATGCTTACACCGCCACATTACAGCTGTCCACACATCTAACACATCCAGCTGGCAAGAAACTCCAAACAAATATGCTTCATCCTAATGTAAAGCACAAATAACATCAAATAAAGGTAATGACTGCTTTGCCAGTGATTGCTCCCATTCCAAAACAGAGCTATCCAGTCATGAAACATGACAATTAGAGATGCACTGGAAAAGTCTGTACGACACTCTTGTAGGACATATGATTACAAGTAAAATATAAGATGTTAACTATGCATATGATGCTGGCAACAGACATTCCCCATGATATTTAGTACCCATAATGACAGAAATGGTGACAATATTACAGATGGGTGTAACACCACCACTTTTCATGTTGATATCTGTCACTTGCTGCAAAGCCTTTCATTCAAAAACATCATAGAAAGAGGCAGTGGCATTGCAAGATTAGTAATTCATATTATTGTTGATTTAAGAAGAGGAGCCTAGCACAAGGAAGGGTCAAAGAAATCAGTGAAAATGACAAAAGGACAGAGAAGACTGATAGTAGAGATCTCTCATCCTAGTTTAGTAGTCTCCCCTCTGGCCACAGGACCCCTCTATCTTCACAGTAGTACTATTACTTAACCAAGATTAACAAGTAATTAGTAAAGAAATTAAATCTAATCTCAGCTGCCTACTCCCTCTCATCATCCCCCCCCCAAAGTAAGTCAAAACTGTGAAGAAGACTGTACAGAAGCTTATGGAAGTAGACAGGTCACAAGGTGTCTTACAATTTGCCTAAGGATTTTGCCTTTGTTTACTTGTACCCATAGATCTGAAAAAGGGAAAGGGTCTTTTTTTTTCACAAGTAGCCCCACCCTTCCCTCCAGCTTTATTTATTTTCTCTGCTCATCCCTCCCTTTTCAGAATAATCCTGCTGTCTTGTGAGGCGCTGTCCATCTTGGTGTTGTAAACTCCGTGCACACTCCTTGTGCAGGAATATGAAAGGCACATGCTCTGTTCCTCCCAGCTGAGAGTTTGTTTAAATTAATGAAGACTCACAAAAGGGCCTACATCAGTCTCAGTCTAAATAAATCCTCTTCTCTTCAACTAAGGTCCTTCCCTTAAAAAGAAATCCTGATACTGGCTTGCTTACTCACTCCTTCCCAGAAGTGCTGAGAGGATTGAAATGACAGTGACCATGACTCTCCACAGTCCCCTGATGACAAACAGCAATGAAAATACAAACCCTCCTGACTCTACCTACTTACTGAGAATCCAAGTCTATTTGCATGCCTTGCAACAGGAAAAGGGAAAACTAAAAACAGGTTGGAAGCTTTTAGAAAATAATTTGTGTGATTTATTTTTGTGCACAAAAAACTTACACAAGGCCACAAGAGTCCACATTTCTGGGTCCAAACCTTATGCTACACATAACCACAGCTCAGTTCAAACCAAAGTGACAGCATGTTTTACTCTCACAGAATCAAATCTATAAATTCCATGACTTGAAACAAAGACAGTCATCAGTAAACACATCAGAACAGAAATGTAAGTGAATATAAAAAAATGTTTTCAAGTCACATTCAGAACTTTTCTTTTTTTCTTTCCTTTTCTTTTACTAGAACAAAAAAATTATTTGGTCTTCTCCATGATCTACTATTGGGTAAACGATTCCAGTATTTCAGATCAGATTATGTGTTAAAATTGCCTGACATTAATCTTCTACTTAGCAAACAAATCTCAGCTAATGGCATAGCCCAGGGAAAAATGCAAAAATAGAAGCTCATCTGAAGGGCCTCTCATGCAAGCAGAATGATTAAAGTAGATGAGGAACAATCCTTTAAGTAAAGCAAGCATGATTTGGTTTATGGTGACTAATCAAGATAGTTTGTAAAGCACATGTTATATAGCCAGCCTTAATAGAACATGGTTGTTCATTCTGGACATAATAGGAAGACAAATGAGTGAACCCAGTGTTTACCAGTACACAAGAGTGGCACATCCTCATTAACTGGTCTCACAGTAAACAAGATATTGAAGACAGGATTCATCCTATCTAACCTGAGTCACTTAGTTGAGGCAGCTAAAATTAAAAAATCCTGGTTATTCTACACTTAGTAAGGAGAGACAGGTATCTCCAACAGCCATATGGGCTTTACATGTGCCAACCCGTGCAAGCTTTTAACCTCAGTGGGATACATCTGATTCCAGGAAATACTAGTAGCCATACATGAAACACACTAATTTTTACCCCACCTGATTATTCCTCCATGTAAGAAAGCCCATATGACGGCCAGCCTACAAAACTGATGCCTCTATTTTGTGAAGTTATGGTAAACATTTATTTCTTTTAATTATTACCATAACATATACTTGACACGAGAAATTACTATGGGATTGGCTGGAATCCAAGCGATCAATTCTTGGCCCTCTAATTGTCCATCTTCCTGGTTCAGCTAAATTTAGCTCCAGTGTTACTAACAAAACAAAAGCCAATGTTTTCACACGTATGCAAGATCAATGGAAGTGCATATTTGTACACAGACTGTACGCAAAGATAGCATTTCACTTTCAGAAGGCTGACAGCAGATACTCTAATTCTTTAGATACTCATGTTTTATCCTCTTTTGTTTCTTGCTAAACCATCCCATATCTGTTCTTTCTGTTTATAGGTCTGAATTATTCTAATACACACATTAACTTGTACTTTTAAGTTTACTTGACTACCAAGTTTTGTGTGCTCAGTTCTCAATTCAATGGCAGTTTTTTCCCCCTTTTGCCCTCTTTTATGCTTATACATTGTTTGCTGCCTTCCATAGAGAATCTTGTTTGCATACACAGTTTGGGAAATGGTAAAGGCATGAGTGAAAATGTATTCATTTTCTATTACTGATTTAAAGATTTATTTTTTCAACAGAAGTATAACTGTCTGGGTTATAAACATTTAGCAGAGTACTCCACAGCTCTAAGCAGAATACTACTCGGCTTTTGCCGCTTTGTTTTTCAAAATTGGCAAAATGCTTACCCTATGCTCTTCTTGTTGTTGCTTTAAAGTTTCATATTCAAGGGCTGGTGCAGGAAGCTGAGAGATGATCATTTCTGTTTCAGTTAACCACGGCCAAAGCTCTTCATAAGTCTCCCAAAACTGGTTAACCAGGGACTGAGCCCGTTCCAACTGGAGGTTTCTCTCAGAGTTCATTTGACAGACTGTATCATATTTCTGTAAGAGGCTTTTCATTTTTTTCTGTAAAATAATATTAGCAAAAAATAGTAGTGTATGTTTTTCCATGCCTATTACCTTCATTTCTAAGCAGTCTTTGATAACTATAGAACCAAACCACAGTGAACCACATTTTAGTTTTGATAATGTATCCACCAGCATCAGTGTTCAAGGTCGACAGAACCAGTATTGTGGGAGATCATACTTCGGCTGAGCATTTTCAAAGTAATTAGAACATATTTAATAATATTGATATTTACAAATAACATTTTATTCATAAGGCTTCCAGTCAAGCTGCAAATGATTTGACTGTAGACCTTAGCCCCACTTCCTTACTGAACAGGCTTATCTTCAGTGACACTTGGCAGAAGCTTAGCACTTCTGAATCAAAGCATCATGAACAGTACACAAAAAAACTGTTGTTTGGGTTTGTTTTGTTTTTAAATCTGGCAAGAGAATAGGGTGCAATGTTGTGCTTGTAGCTTACAAACTTGCAACAGAAACCACAAAGCATTATTTTCCAGGTTAGCATACATTAAGTAATGAGGATGTGTTATCATTAATAATAAGATAAAGTTATAAAGCCTAAACATTATAAGTCTACTGCATTTAGGCATATGATAATAAAATAAAGTATCAACTAGCTACACATTTTTTGTGTGGAAGACTGCCCATATTATCATTTTTATGAAATATTATATCTGACAATGCACATAAATACTTAGCCTTGGAAAAACTAGACATATAAGCAAGCCATTGAATATGTGAAGAATCTTTTTTTGCCAGAACAAGCTATCCTTTCATTTGTTATGTCTTGCATGTAAATTAAGTATAAAGATGTTATCCAAAGGACAAAACATAGCCTAACACACAAATATACAGCATTTTTGACAAATACAGATATTTAACAGTCTCACATAATACTGTGTTCTCTTATTATGACAGTTTCATAGACAGAACTTCTCATCTATTTGAAATTCACTTAAGAGCAAATCAGATTTCTTCAGAGATCCTAAAGCAGAGCACAATTAGTGTTGTTGTTCAGGGAGGGCAGTCATTGGAAAGACTAAACTTGCACTATATATCCAGCCTCACCATAATTCAGAAAAAAAACCCCAAACAAACCCACCCCATAACTAACTCATTCTTAAACACTAACATGAAAAATCTGTCTGTATATATGTTCAGCCCGAACATCAGGCTTTCTCTGTGTGTGTAATAAATAAAGGCATAAGAATACCTTTCATAGACTGTGTTAGTCAACAACGTGGAATAATTTTGGCAAGTAAAATCCATACTGAAATCAGCAGAAATGAAAGATTCATGCTG
>JAOEHX010052833.1:0-14876 GCA_025448015.1 Bolborhynchus lineola | reverse complement strand
CGGGGCTCCTGCCGGGGAGGGGCCGCGCCGGGGCGCGTTTTCGTACAGGGCTGTGAACGGCGCGGCCCGGGCGGTGCGTGTGTCCGCCGCTGCAGTTGAGCGGCGGGGCGGCAGAGGGTGTGCATCGCCAGGGGGCTGGGCCACCGGCCCCAAAAGTTGGGTGGGATTTTCTATTTGTTTTTCGCTTTTTTTCCCTGTTTTATTTATTTATTTATTTATTTTTTAAGGAGGAAGGAGGGGTAGGGAAGGCGGCAGCGGAGCAGGTTCGTCTCGGCTGATCGCAGGCGTTATGCAGCGGTACTGAAACAGCTCTCCTGGATACCTGTCCCAGGCAGTGCTCCGAGCTCTTGCTGATGCTGACGCTACCGGGGAAAGCTATTTGAGACGAGGGTTGTCCAGAAATTACCTCATGCTACTCCCTATCGGCTCCGACCATCAGTTCCAGTGACCTCTACAGTGATGTGGATATGCAACTCTCTCCGATCAAGGTATTTGTGTATGACTGTGTGTCGCCGTTACTTCTTATTTTAAGGAGAGAGGAGCCCACAAATAATGCAAGTTTGCCTCAGTGAACGTTTCTGAGCTAGGCAATCCCCTCCGCCTGCTTCGTGGCGCCGGCGCTTTTGTCTTTTTGCTTTAATTATTTATCATCTTTATTGTCGATATCCTCCCCCGATCAGCTCTATACGGAGGAGATCCCGGGCACGATGCCGTCACAAGGGAGACCATCGGTTCTCCCGGCCGGTGAGATCTCTCGTTCCCTCCTTAACTGGGTCTTCTGCCACCCAGGGGTGGGGGAGGCACAGGGGTTTCCCCGCGGTCCCCGCCGCCCTGCTCACATTTTGCGGGCCGGGGGGGAAGAGGGGGCTCCCCCGCTGGGGGTGGAAGGGGCCAGCCCTGACCACCGCTGTCTGCTTCCCTCTCGGCTCCAGGGGCAGGCGAGCTGCTGCCCGCGCGCCCCGCCCCGCTTCCCAGGTGGGCTCCGCTCCTTCGGCTCTGCGGGGAGACCCCCGTGTCCCTGGGGTGGGAACGGGAAGAAGGATCCTCTCCGGGCTCTCTTCCCCGGGAAAGGAAGCAAGGGGCACCGACGGGGGTTAGAGGTCCCGACGTGGAGCAACATCCCCCAGCGTCGGCATGTGTTTGCACACATTGTCGTCCCAAGTGTTGGCAGGTGAATGTACAACACAGCTTAAAAAAAACCCAAAACCAAACCCAAAACAAACCTTAACACAACTCAAGTGATAAAAATTGATCAGTGACCCAGAGTGCTTGCAAAATCCGGCGTTGGCATTTTGGAGTTCGCAAGCTTCTGGCCTCTGGGACCAGGGAGTTAGGTTTTCATTGAGGGGGAACAGAGGCTCATTAAAGCTGACCAGCTGATGCGAGCGGAGGACTGAGTCACGGACGGCTGTAAATAAAAGGCGGCGATGCTTGGCTTCCCCCCGTCGCTGCCGCGGGTGCAGAGCTCCTGGCCAGGGACCCGGGCTCGGAGGGAGCGACATTCGAGGCCTCGGCTCCAGCCCTGGGGAACCCCGGGTTGCTGCCCCTGAAACCCGTCCTGTGGCCAGTGACTGGAAGGAGAGAAGCGCCGGTGAAAGCCGCGCCAAGGCAATGCCGGAATGCCCGAATCCCTTAACAACAGGCGCCAGCTGGGGTACGGATGAGTCTAGGAAGAGAAAGGGGGTAAAAAAAAATCTCGGCTAAATAAAGCGGAGAACAATAGGGGGCTCCCTTCAAGGGAGGAACACTGCGGTGATGGGCAATGGTAGTGGAGTTGCGTGGGGGGAACCGGCTCTCCCAGCCCCGGGGCGCTCCCCGAGCCCCTCCACAGAGTGGGGCCGGCCGGGCTGCTCCAGCCGTTCCGAGGCCGAGAAAGGTGCTGGGATGTGTTAGAAGTCAGGAGGCAGCCGGGAAAGCACGGAGGAGCCGCACGGAGAGCCGGTGCGTGGCTGGCCGTTTGCTCCCGGCTGCACCGCTGGAGCCGGAATGGGAGAGAGGGCAGAGAGTGGTGCGCGGCACAGAGTGCTGGGCAGGTTACGCGGGATGCGGAGCGGAGTCCTGGGTGCACATGGTGCGGTGCGCGGGGTGTGGAGCGCGGGATGCGGTGCAGGTCTCAGGGGTTCACCGCGATCTGGGCGCCCGGGGGCCGCGTCAGGTCGCGGGACCGCGGCGGGTCGGACACGAGTACAGACACGGGTGTGCTTTCCTGCAGGATGACCCGGGGCGATATGCTTGTGCGGGAGCGTTTCTCTGCGCCGGGCTAGGCTGCCAGCGCCTGCTCTGAACCCAGCTATGCCGGCTGGGGAGCGAGAGCCGGGTGGGAGGAGGCCAAAATGGAAGCAAAAACAAGGGAGAGAGCTCTCGTGGGCTGCCTGGGGAAATTTCCTTGATTATCACTGGCCAGACCAGAGGTGAAACCAGCTCTAAAAGTGTTACTATTGATGGGGTTTATTCAGCTGTGAGACCAGGCAAGGGCAGAAGAAAATATCTGATGCTGTTTCCTTCTTAAAAACTGTAAGCTCCTATTAGTCTCACCCTGGCAGAAGGACCTATGCTGGATTTTGTCAGGGTAGCTTGTTTGGAAAATGGATATATGCAGGGTAGAAAGGGGGGGCAGGTGTTCCGGGGTTTTTGAAAAAAGAGTCTGATCAGGCTGCGTGTAGACATTTCTTTCACAGTGCGCTCGGAAGAAATAGTTTCTGTGAGCAAGATACTGAGGGTGATTTGCCTTGAAGTCCTGATTATTGTCTAAAGGTTACCTCAGTGGAAGGGGCACAACAAACAGAGCTGTAGATAAGACTACTTACATCAGTGAAGATTTCTCCTGCAAGTTAGGAGTTGTGAAGTCAAGGCCAAACGTTTTCCAAATTCCTTTTTGTTGTCAGCAAAACCCATTCATCTTCCCTATGTGTCAGGTTAGTGTATGCAGGTGGCAATTGTTTACCTGCTTTGTGCGGAGTTCAGCCCTTTGGTCATTGCCGAGTGCTGTGCAGAAGAAAGAGGCAACGTTTATGGCCACTAAAATGAACATTAGTAACATCATTCTTATTTGATAATTCTGAAGTAACATAACAGTAGTAAAAAATAAAAATAATCACATTTTTTCCATTTTTTTTTTCCTCCTGAGAACTTCATAATGGAAGATGCTGTTATTTGTTTTGGTTTTTTTTTTTTTTTTTTTTTTCTCAGGAAAACCAGACCAGTTTTGCGTTGACTGGATGATCTGACATTTTGTGAAATTAGAAATGTGTTTTTGCCCTAAAATGCCTCCCTTTCTAGTTCCCCAGGTTATTGGTTTTCTTTTATTTTAGTGCAGTTCCAGCTGTGCTTCCAGTGCAATGACAAATCAATTTTGTGGCCCCAAACAAAATTACTAATAGTTTTTCTCAGATGATTTTTCCCTGACTAAATACCCTTTTAATACTTCTAAATACTTTTTTTGTCCCTCAGTAAAGGCCTTGTGTGTCTGCCTGGCAATGTCAGTTAAAAAGTGTTCCCTGGAGATGAGGGAATATATTTTCCTACTCTGTTGTGGAGAGTGCTCGTTGCTCCTGCTGCTGTCTGTAACTCTCAGATTTATTTGTTTAAGCAATATTTCCAGGTGGGCATATTGAATCTCTCTGTATGATGTCAGGCACAACTTCAGTGCCAGTGGAAAGCAGCTCTTTCAGGAAACTTGTTACCAAAGTAAGAGACATTGTCTATATTTATTTATTTATCTATCTATCATACTTGTCTTGGTTTTTAGACCTTTCCATGAACACAAAGAACTCCCATAATGAGCCTGGTGTGAGGAGTCTTTGTTGGAACAGTGACCGGTCCAGTCATATGCTCATGCACTGACTCTGGCAACATGGTACCAAAGTACCCAACCATGTGATAAAGCTGAATGATTTTATGAAGGAAGTAATTTCGGAACTAGACGCTACATGCAGAAGTTTCCAGGTCCCCTGTCTTGCAGTACCCCGCCTCCTTAGGTTTAAAAATAAATAGATATTCTAGCAGAACAAGTGGAGGTTTTGCTGAAATACTGACTTTCAAAATAGCAGCATGTTCTGATAATGCCAGATACTTTTAATGAATTAAACCCAGAAGATGCATGTATTCGAAAGTGACTGAAAGAGAGGCTTTGTGGTGCACTTCCTATTGGACAGTGCTGAAGAAATGTAGGAATTTCTTCTCTGAAGTCATATGTCTAGTGACCACCAGCTACTACATCTGGGAACCTGATAAATAGAGAATATATTTGCATTAATTCATACTTTTATGGTCAATTGGAAAAGGACAGCATTTTAATTCAAATGAAATCTCGGCATATGAGGAAAGTTCATTCAGGCTTTATAGCCTAGAGAACTATGCTTTTTCACTAAAATTCATTGATAAAAATGGAATCCATTTAGATCAGATGCTTTCTGCTTGGCTACACAGGCTTACAACATTCAGTAAAAGGTAATATTAATCAATATAAGAAAAGCAGTGTGGCAGGAATAAATTAGGCTATATAATAGTAGCTTTTATTTCTTAGGTAATGTAAGAAAAGGACTAAAAGGTCTTAAATTTTTAAAAAGAGCACTTTAAAATTTTATTTCTGTTTTATAGACAAGCTGTGGATGCTCACATCACAGAACATACTTTTTCAGGAAAACATGCAAGCTGAGGCAGAGCAGTTTATGCTTATGTAGACTATAATGTTGAAAGTGCTGATTATCAATTCATTGGGCTTTCAGTCAGTTCCAGATAGGGTATTGCACTGAGGATACTGGGCTCACCATAGCTTCTCTGCTGTTGCTGGAATTTGGGTTGCAATAGCTGAATTCATCATCATTTGTTTGTACAAAGACTGACAGTCACTTTAATTTCTTGGCATTCTTTGGCTGTAAGGAATTGACCTGAGGCTGAGAAAGAGAAAAAGCAGCATTTCTTTCCTTCATGAATATTTTCACTTTTTCAGTGTTGCTTTCTTGTTCTCCATACAATGTTAAATGAGAATAGTCCTATCTTTTCTTCCCTCAGAGAATTACTTCCTGTCTGGGTTGTACATACACGCATAGACTAACGAGTTGGTTATTCACTGTGGAACGAGGAAGGAAATTGCCTCTGTCTCTATTTTACATGTAGCCACATCTTTTACTCTTTACTATTTTAAACACTTAGTGTGTTTCTCTACTGAGGCAATCAAGACAATAGATGATTGTGTCTAGTTAATAATTTCTTCGATCTTTTCTCTATAGTGTGGGCCATCTAAGAAACATCCCACAGGGCTATATCAACTCACACAGTGACATTAGTCAAGTTCTTCCATTTGTGACTGAGCCAGAGTTTGACTCATGGGGCTGAAGCCCAGAAAGCTTTATAAGCTATGTACCCAGAAGGAGTCAAAGGAGAACAATGGCACGCACTTTGGTTAATTCAGATTTAACCCTAAACCAAGTTCAGGGAAAACAAAATGTTAAGAAGCACTCTAAGTCTTGTGTGCTGCTGTTCCCAATTGATTTTATTCACACCCACTAAGCATGTTTCATTTTCAAGTTGTTGCTCAGTTACCAAATCACAGCAAGATACCTTTACATTCAATAGCAAACTTTCCATAGTGAATAGTTTTCTTGTGTCTTCAAATATTTAAAACTCTATTTAAAACACTATTTAAAAACTCTTCTTTAGCATTTGTGAACTTAGTATTATCACTAGAGGGAGAAACATGTAACAGTAGAATGGTCGATTTAGTGTTATCAAACAACATTGAGTCTTGTTATTACATAATATGTAAAAAATATAGAAAAGAGTTAAAAATATCTTTGAAAAACAGTATAGTAGTCTATAATTATCTTCTAACATTGTCTGTAATTGTCTTCTGATTTGATCATATATTTGGTCATATAGGAACCAGCTGGGTCACTAGGGATGAAGTATATATGTATCTACAGATGAGCCTCTTGCAAGGATTTTCTGTATAGGCAGTGAGGTAGGCACTTGTTCATTGTGATCAATTTCATAATGAATAAAACTTTAAACAAGGAAAGCATTAGGTAAGTTTCACCCTTGGATGTCCACTGCTCTCTGTAGTCTATAACAGATGCTGAGAGACTGGCTCAGATGCAGCTGTCCACTGTGTACCTATCTAGTATCAGGTAAAATGAATTGCCTCTCTCCTCAGGTCTAAAAATTTCTTCAGGCATATGTAATTTTGTTAAATATTGAAATAAATGCCACTCACTTGAGGATTAGTGGGGGCAATTTGGAGATATTTATAACAGTCAGGTGTTTAGATCTGTAGGCTGAAATTCTGATCTCGTTAAAATCAGTGGGACTTCCCCGTATGTCAGTGGGAGCTCAGTATTGCTCTTATTTAATGTGGTCCAAATCCAAGCAGATACTAAAGACCTTGTTAATGTTGGATCTCAGCTTGAGTAGAATGTTGGAAACAGAATACTGGATATTCAGCTGGATTTGTAATAGAATACATTGTGTTCTTTTTGCTTAAGGAATCAGTTTCCTTTTCATAGAAGTGATTCAGTGTTAGAAATTATCTGGAAGTCATTTCAGATATATAGTAAACCCAGAAAAAAAATTAATTCCACTGGAGAAATAATCAGTTTAATATCTAAATGAATGGATTGAATATGCTTGTACTGCAGTGGCTGAAGAGCCTACTTAAATTCAGGAATCCTGATTACTCCATTGTCATAAACGGAGCCTCTCTGTGAGTGAAAGTACTTATTGCACTTCTGTAGTCAGGAACAGAATGATACAGCAAACCAGAAAACAGAATGTGCTACAGATCAAATCTGTTTCTGGATATCATGCAGTGTGAAGGTAAATAAGAATTACTGTTTGGAATCTGAACACCAGGATAAGTTTTTTTTCCCAAACAGAGCTTTTGCTCTGTTTGTGTCATCAATTTCCCAGCTTGTAGTACAGTGCAGCCAGGTGTTCAAATTCACAGAAGGCCAAGAATTACACTCTTAAAGAACATAGAAAGTAAAACCTAGATGATGTAACTCATACACAAAAGTAAATACAGTGTGACATGTGTAAAACTGCTGAACTAAACGGTATTTCTCATATTTTTTGTTTTTCCTTTTTTTTTTTTTTCTTTCCTCAGAAGTACCTCAGCTGTAGGGCAAAATGCAAAGACATAAGCTACTAACCTCCTCTTAGCACCAGGACAAGGCAGACAACCCTACACTTCGCCATCAACTAAAAGCAATTGAAAGCCACCTCCCAGAAAAGCTGATCAACCTATGACATCTGTGAACATCTTTTGTGAAACACATTTTATGTACTTCTGTTGAGATTCTTTTTCTACCTACCACATGATTCTATATTGCTTACTGGGCACTGATGGTAGCCTCCAGAAAGTGCAGCTTCAAATGGTCAACCTCATCCTTTAGCAAGAAGAAGATCTGGATACTGGAGAGCAGCAACATCTTCAGAGAAAATGGTATACGAAGGAAAACGATTAGCTTCCTGCCATTGTTTTTTCCTGTTAACAGCCAAATTCTACTGGATACTCACCCTGATGCAAAGAACTCATGGCCAGGAATATGCCCACTCCATCCGACTGGATGGGGACATCATCTTGGGAGGACTGTTCCCCGTCCATGCAAAAGGGGATAGAGGGGTGCCTTGTGGGGAGCTCAAGAAGGAGAAAGGGATCCACAGACTAGAGGCAATGCTGTATGCAGTTGATCAGATTAACAAAGACCCTGATCTTCTTGCCAATATCACCTTAGGTGTCCGGATCCTTGATACGTGTTCCAGAGACACTTATGCATTGGAGCAGTCCTTAACATTTGTGCAAGCGTTGATAGAAAAAGATGGTTCAGATGTGAAGTGTGCTAATGGTGACCCACCTATATTCACTAAGCCAGACAAAATATCAGGTGTGATAGGTGCTGCAGCAAGTTCTGTGTCCATTATGGTTGCAAATATTTTAAGACTTTTTAAGGTAAGTAACATTTTCTACCTATCTTTTAAATTTCAAGGACAGTGAATTAAGTGAGGTGATTGTGTTGTGTTATCTTCAAAAAAGAAAGGACTTCTTCATATTCAGAAATCTAAAATGACTCTTTTGCCTCTTCAAAGCGAAGGGGGGAAAAGAAAAGAGCAACGATTGCAGATGTATTTCAAGGTGCCAAATGACTCTTTTGAAGTTGTAAACAACCAGAGCACGATTTAACTCTTTAGGAATCTGTATCCTTATTTATTTACTGTTCACATTTTTATACTCATCAAGAATAGGTTGTGATTAATTTCCCTAATTTCCAGGAGAATAAAATATAAGATTTGAACAGAATCTATTTGTAGGAGGACCATATAATTTCCCTACATAGCAAGATATGCCAGTAATAATGTAGCGCTATTGATGTGCATGCCTAGCCAAATGAAGTGTACTAAATTATCTTTGATTTCTTTGAAATCTTAACCTCCTCCATATTTTTTAGAAGGCAATATTTTTTACAGACTTTTTTATCACTTTGCAAGATAATTTTTGGACAACAGTTCTACTGGTGTTTCCTTCCATGTATTTTATTAAGTTCTGATGTTATAAATAATGGAAAAGCAAACCTGCCACTTTTTAACTTGTTAAGTTAAATGGGAAGATAAACACATTCTAATCAGTTGACTTAGCTGGAACAGGTCAGGCAGCGGACACATAATTTTTAATCCTGTGCAATGACAAACAAATGATGGTAGATTGAGCACTTTTTTCTGCACACAGAATGACTGTAATTTTCGTCTGAATCTATTACTGTTTTACTGTCCACTTTTGTTCAGACTTACTCCTTCTGTTTGAAGATATTACCTTATGTCCTACAACTTTGCAACCACTAAAGACCACTTGAAGACCCTTTCTTTATGGTCTATTCTTGCAGGAGAATATTCTGATAATGTTAAATATTGCTGGTATGTGTTTTGAGAAGGGTTGCGTTTGTTTTCTAATTGTAACTGAGAGATTGCTTAGAAGTGAGGAAAGATTTGCATTTTTTCTGAAGGTTTCTCAAATTGGCAGGGTATTTCAGTCCTTTAAATGGAGATTTTTGTCCTTGCCTCTGGTTCTCCTATGAAGGGCATAATGACGGATTTACAGTTCAACAGAGGAGCAAAGTGTCTTCTGGGTTGTGATCTGGTGTTCATTACAATCTCAAAACTGGTCTGTAGCTGCAGTTACTTGCACAGGTTTCTGAGTAGTGGATTTGTTTCAGCCATATGTTTGGCTTGTGAAAATCAAGTACACAAAACTGAGCTGAGACTTAAAATGTTCTATGTGGTGGGCACCTCTGGATCTGTGCCTGGTGGCGGAGGCCTGTCTTTCCTGGGAACAGTTATGCAGGTTGCTGGAGGTGTCTATTTTTAATTTCACAAACTTTTTTGAAGTTGTGTTATCCAATCATATAATGTATAGATAGGAAATAATGATAGATGGAATCGTCAGTTTAATACACGTTATAATGCAGGGACACATGGACTATGACTTACACCCGGTTTTGAGTTGAATACAGTGCCATTGACTGATTTAAGAAACTAAGCCTTTTAAGACATACATTAACTGTGAATTAATAGCAACAAGAAGGGAAGAAGTCTATGAATTGTCTAAGATATAAGCAGTTTGTCTTCTGAAACCATGACAGCTACCTCCTGATTTGCATTATGCCATAAGATTGCAAATAACATTCTACTGCAGTCTTAATCAATAGAGGATCACATGATATCCCCTCTGGGGAAGGATCTTATTTATCCATTTAATTGATGTAACACAGCTGCTGGCAAAAGGAGGAGACATCTCTCTTAGTTTTAATTATAGATCTTACTCAAATATTCTTAATGTAAAAAATGACAAATTATACCCTTTAATTACTGATGTTGGACCTGCATCTAGAGCCTGTTTTTACACCTTCCTCTCAGAAGTAGATCTGTTACCTCAGGTTTTGGAAGGAAGATGCAGGGACTATGGGTATGAAGACCTTAGGCCCACTGCAGGAGAGGAGCAGGTTTGAGATCATCTTAGGAACCTGCATGTGCATAAGTCTATGGGACCTGATGAAATCTGTCTGCCGGTCCTGAAGTGGCTGGCAAATGAAGTTGCTAAGCCACTGTTCATTATATTTGAAAAATCCCGAGAAACTACAGAGCAGTCAGTCTCACCTTGGTGCTGGGCAAAATCTTGGAGCAGATTCTCCTTCAAGGCATGCTGAGGCACATGAAAAACAACAAGGTGGTTGGTGACAGCCAGCATGGCTTCACTAAGGGGAAATACTGCCTGACCAATCTGGTGGCCTTCTATGATGGGGCTACACAAATGATGGACAGGGGTAGAGCAGTTGATGTCATCTACCTGGACTTGTGCAAAGCGTTTGACACTGTCCCGCATGATGTCCTCGTCTCTAAGTTGGAGAGACATCAATTTGATAGGTGGACCACTCGGTAGATAAAGAGCTGGCTGGATGGCCACATGCAAAGAGTTGTGGTCAACAGCTCAATGTCCAACTGAATACCATAATGAGTGGTGTCCCTCTGGGATTGGTGTTGGAACTGGTCCTGTGCAGCATCTTTGTCGGTGACATGGACAGGGGGATTGAGTGCACCCTCAGCAAGTTTGCCGACAACCCTAAGCTCTGTGGTTTGCTTGATATGCTGGAGGGAAGGAATGCCATCCAGAAGGACCTTGACACACTTGAGAGATGGGCTGATGCCAACCTGATCAAGTTTAACCATACCAAGTACAAGGTCTTTCACCTGGATCGGGGCCATCTGAGGCACAGCTTCAAGTTGGGCAGAGAAGAGATTGAGAGCAGCCCTGCAGAGAATGACTTGGGGGTGTTGGTCAATGCGGAACTTAACATGAGCCTGCAGTGTGTGCTCACAGCCCAGAAAGCCAACTGTATCCTGGGCTGCATCAAAAGCAGTGTGACCAGCAGGTCGAGGGAGGTGATCCTGCCCCTCTACTCTGCTCTTGTGAAACCTCACTTGGAGTACTGTGTGCAGTTCTGGTGTCTTCAACATAAGAACGACATGGAACTGTTGGAGCAAGTGCAGAGTAGGGCCACGAGGATGATCATGGGACTGGAGCACCCCCTGTATAAAGATAGGCTGAGAAAGTTGGGGTTGTTCTGCCTGAAGAAGAGAAAGCTGTGTGGAGACCTCGTAACATCCTTTCAGTATCTGAAGGGGGCCTATAATTATGTTGGAGAGGGACTCTGTAGTGATAGGACAGGGGCTAATGGAGTAATAAACTTAAAATGGAGAAATTTAGGTTGTTTATAAGGAGTAAGTTCTTTACCGTGAGGGTGGTGAGGCACTGGGATGGGTTGCCCAAAGAGGTGGTAAATGCTCCATCCCTGGCAGTGTTCAAGGCCAGTTTGGACAGAGCACTGGGTGACATAGTCTAGCGTGATGTGTTTGTGCCCATGGCAGGTAGTTGTAACTAGGTGATCTTAGGGCCCTTTCCAATCCAAACCATTCAATGATCTCTGCATGAGTAAAGGATTCTGGATAAGGCCCTCAGTTAGCAGCACTATAGAAGTTATTTGTGATGGTTATAGTCAAGAGGACTAGGAAATTAAGGGTTATTTGCCAGAAATACAAAAGTATAATCCAGTTTGGGTTGTACTCAGACTGAAGACATAGGCCAAAACTCTCAGCTGATGTATCCCCACGGCTCTGCAGCTGAGGTTCAAGGCCTTGGGCCACAAAAGCTCATGAAGGGGTCAGGTAGGAAGCTGTGTTTACTGCATCTTGGTATATAGTCAGCTGGTGTAAATGCCTGTGCTTTTGTTGAAGGCTTTGATCACCATCATGCAAATGCCTGTTTCCATTAAACCCAGAATGAATGTGACTCATCCATGTTTCTGTTTAACAGTGCTATTCAGGAAGTTGAACCTGTAATTTGAAGTTCAGTGTTGCTTTAATGTCTGCTCTGAAGTTCTGATGTCAGGACTACATAGTTTTTGACAACATTGTTATCCAGTGGAATTTTAATTTGTGATGAAACTGTAAGAATCATGTTATATGTTCCATGTGAGTAGACAAGCAATGATAGCCTGAGAAATGCTATGCTCAGCAGCTTGGATTTTTATGCTGCTGTTTTTCATTTTTCTTGACTTTTTTTTTCTTTTATTGATTTTACAACATTAAACATACAGGTCAATAGTGCTATCTGATGATCTGGTGGATAGCATAAACTGATTGGTAGTCATGGTATCCTTTCATCTAAGTGTTTTCATGAGAAGAGTGGAGGACACTACAGAAAATAACAAAAATATTAAGGTCCAAAACCTTAAGGTCCGTATACAGACAGCCTGATTTTTACCTGTTGATGCTTTTAGACCTTTCAGAGGCACTTTATAAGCAGAAAACACTTGTTCAAGGAATTAACTGTTTGAAAATGGACCTGTGACTCCTTGACTACCATAAGGAGGCAGCTTTTTGCCTTATATTACTCTGGTGATTGATGCAAAGAGACTGTGTGAAACAGTTGCTTATTAAGCTTTCAGAGCTTGCTGCAAATGCAGTGGAGGAAGAAAAGGACCTTCCAAAGCTAACACAGAACTTTGCTTGGCAGTAACTCAGTAGCTGCCCACTTAAACAGTTCTTCATGGATCTCAGGACAGATTGTCCCCACTTGAAGTTGATGTCTTGTTCTAAGTTATTTTTATCAGAGGACATCGAGAGTAGGCTGCTTCAGAAGGGCAATTGAGAAAGGAGCTGAGAGGACAGCAATGCTAGAAGGGCAGTGGTCTCGCAGCCTCACCTGCATGAGAACAACAAAACATGTAACCATGTTTAGCCAATAGTCCAGTGACTTGCAGACAAGTCCATGGTAGTGAGGCAGGTCAGTATCAGCAATATACAAGGCCAGTAGCATATCTCAAGCAGGAGCAAGGGCCAGAGCAGCTACCAAGCAAAGAAGGTGAGCAGAGGTCCTATGAGGCTACTCGTTGCTCTTCCTCTCAACTTAGCTGTTTTCTTGGGCTGATCCAGGGTCATGTATCTGCACCACATTAGAAGTGACCTTGAACACATGGAGCCAAATCCAGGGCTAGGGAAAGGGGAGTCCCTTGGTGCATTTCAGGGCCCTGACAGCTCTTTAGTGTTTCCCATCACAGTGACTGTAGAAACAGAACAGACAGGCATGGGCCAACCTCTTTCCTCTCTTTGGGTGCACCAAAAGCTGCTCCTCTGGGTAATAGAAAGTGACAGTGTTTGGTATTTGGGTTGGTTTTTTTTTTTTTTTCAGTCTGGAAGTTCTACCAAGTTGATTTGTTTGGCTGGTAGATTTATTGCAGGGCTGCCTGTCTCAGCTGGCCAGCTCTCACTAGCACAAGGCAAGCTTTATATGGACTAGATCTGCCAAAATCTTACTCTTACACCCTCCCTTGGCTTTGTCTCACTGAAATTTTGGCTTCCTGTAGGGTGCTCAAGGCATGGCCAGGTGTTATCCGTTAGCTGCCTTTTGTGATACCCGTAAGCATCTGGGCTGTTCCTGGTCCCTCCAAACTTGGCCTGAAGGGAAAAAAAAGACTAACTTGGCTCACTCCATGTATCATGTTCCCTATATCCAAAGATTCTACTTGTTCATTGTCTGAATAGCTCATGCCAGCGGTTAAAATCTGCTGGAGAAAGGAGAGACATTTGTTTATGCTGGTGTCCTCCCATCTGAAAACCTCACACTATTTCTGAACTCCTTGGTACACTCCATCTGTCACCTGCACACATCTTCCAGCTGGGGTCACACTAGGAGCAACCTAGGGATGATGGTTTGCATGCGAATTGAGATAAGTGGACAGTATGCTTGGTAAGTTGTGTTTTAAGCTTATATGTATGTATTTATATTCATGAGTATAAAGCCAAAGTATTCACTATCAGTTTTATTCCTTTCCTTGTCTTAATTGGTTTGCCTTGCCTTGCTTTTTGCCTTGCCTTTTGCCTTGCCTTTACTTCTGTTTTCTCCTCTTTTTCCAAGACTAAATGACTTACTTCCTCTTTTTGGTTAAATTCCTTTCTTGCTGTACCTCTAATCCACTTTAATAGTTGCTATCTGGGGGGACGAATATTCGCTTCATGCATGAAGTTGCCTTACGCATTTCATACAGCTTTACCTCCTCAGAAGTACAAGTACAAATGACATTATGGAGTTACTCTTTCAACTTTACATGCAACCATCCAAAATGCAAGGTATATTTTATTTCAGTAAATCTAGAAGTGAATATATTAATTCCATCGGCATTGTGTTTATTTGCTTTGATTGTTTCCTTACCTCATTTTTGGTTTTAGCACATATCTTTGGAAGCTGTGTGCAGCTAGTAGGATTATACCTGGGTGATGCTATTTCAGGCTCGGTTGTGTGTCTTTTTACATTAGGCTGCCATTCAGTGCTTTTGCTGCCTTGTGTTCCAGGCCTGCACAAAAGAGCAGATGGGTCTCCCAGAAATGAGGGAATTGCTACTGCACAGAGGATAACCTCAATGAACTTCATAAATACAGTGCTCTGTATTTAATTGTGGCAATCAAGTACATCTCATGATTGAAGAGAATATGATGTTGATGAAATGTAATAACATTTTATCACATAACCCTGGGAAGTGCGTACATAATTCTGTGAGGCAACCTGAACCATATGCAGGTTCTCATCCTATCCCTTTCTGGACATTTTTGCACCTCATGAACATTACTGAATTCAGAGGCTCCAGGTGGATGCAGGAGTCAGTCTGTTCCATGACTGACTGCAGGGCCTTTCCATTATGGAAGAGCTTTATCATATACCTTATAAGAAGTGAAGAACAGGCTCAAGAATTTTATCCAAGGTATTAATAAAAATGTGCTGCACTAATTAAAATATATCAATTTTCTCAAGTGACTTTTCATTTTTATATATC
>JAOEHX010052832.1:52228-80504 GCA_025448015.1 Bolborhynchus lineola | reverse complement strand
CCAGCCAATGAGCGATGCGCCCGCGACGCTTCCCCTCGCCGCCACCCCGCCCCGGCTCCCCCATCCGAGAGAGCGCGGCGCCCCCTGGCGGCAGCGGCTCCTCGCGGGCGGCAGCGGGTACCGGGCGACGGCCCCGGCGCTCCCTGGGCCCCGACGCAGCTCTGTCCCTCCCGTCCTCAGAGCGCAGCGGTCACAAGGAGCGGGACTGACGCTTCCCCAGGCGGCAGACACAAACAGCGCTCAACTCGGGGGTGGCGGGGACAGCGGCCGTCACTGGGACAGACAGCCCAGGAGCCCGGCGAGGGGCTCGCCTGCACGCTTAGGCACCCTTCAAACAGTGCGTGCCGGAGCGGGCTTGAAAGCGAGGGTTAATGTGTGCGGATGATAGCATCGTAGAATCACAGGATCATAGACTGGTTTGGTTTGGAAGGGACCTTAAACATCATCCGGTTCCAACCCCCCTACCATAGGCAGGGACACCTTCCATTAGACTTGGTTGCTCAAAGCTCCTTGTTGGACTTCATGTGGTCACTGGCCCACCTCTGAAGCCTGTCCAGGTCCCTGTGGGTGGCATCCCTTCCCTCCAGTGCGTTAGGTTAAATTCTCAAAGTCCCACAGCTGTCTTTACCACCTGGGGTTGTTCCATGCTGCTGAGGGGCTCAGCAGGTTGTCACACAAGTCTCACTGCCTCTTCTGTTCTTTATCCGTCTGCTTTCACAGATATGTGGGAAAGAGCCTTTCTTTTTGATCGTTTTTCTGAGAGAGTAATTAAAACAGAACTTTGGAAAGTGCGCTGTTCTACTCCAGCATCCATCTTTTGATGGAGCATGGTTACTATATTGGGCAATACAAATTCAGATGCTCTGACTCATGTTATCTGTGAAGAAATATAGATTCAATTTGGTCTGGGAATGCATTTAACTCCCTCAATTTTTTCTTGAATCAATAAAAAAGTTAACGTTTTATTTTGGAGAGCCCAAGAAGCCTGCCAAACCCTTCTGCTTCCAGAGACTACCTTGCAGCAGCCTCTCCTCTTCATCAGAATCTATATTCAGGGCCAATCTTAGCAAAGACAGTGAAATAAATGTTGTGAGGCTTCTCTGGAGACTGCCTTTCCCCTCTGAGTTACAGAGGCACAGGCACAGCAGCTTCACATTCCTCTACCACCTACCGCCACTGGGGAACCTACCACCACGGCTAGGATTGGAAGGGACCTTAAAGATCATCCAGTTCCAATCCCCTGCCATGGGCAGGGACACTTTCCACTATGCCAGGTTGCTCAAAGACCCATCCAAACCTGGCCTTGAACACTGCCAGGGATGGGGCCTGCAGATGCTACGTAACAGAGGGGCACGTGGAGCTCTCCCAGTGCAGTTACCACTGCCGCAGCTTTCAGTCTGCTTCCTCCTGAATGCCTGGGCCATGCTCCTCCCAGGACTCATCCCCAGCAGGCCTGGGCTGAATTCCTTCACATGAGGATGAGGAGGCTCCACAGGCAGTGGAACCAGGGGTATGTGTCCTAGGAAGAATATAGGGATGCTGCCCAGATATGTGCGAACCCATGCAGCATTGATCCAGCAGCAGACAGAGGACTTTTTTTTGCCCTATTAAATACAATGTCATATTTGCAGTTTGTGACATTATGTGACTAGTATTTTATCTTCTTTAACCTGAGCTAGTGCCACATTTGCAGATATGAATAGTTTCTTTAAAAATGAGTTCAAAGCATGAGGTGGTTAAAGAAGAATCATCCCACTAAATGTATGGATTGCCTGGTTGTGTAATTAATAGGTATAGGTTAAGTATGAGTCCTGCCATTCACAAGTGGGGATCTCAGCACTGCAGGGACTCTAGTTCTTATGAATGTTTGAAGTCTGAATAAGGTTATCCCCACACCCCACTTCCGAGTCTTCTACAGGTTGCTAGTGATAACAAAAGAGGGGGAAGACCTCATTTAAAATACCATCTTTGGTTCTCTTTCATCACGATATTATTCCCAGGGCCTCCACCAGCATCTGGCATTTTGAAAACAGATACTAATTATCCCAGCTCTTTTGTGAGTGAACAAAATGGACAATAAGCATGGTAAGAGTTCACTGCATGAGTAGCTTCAGGAGTGTCAATACAGTGTAAGGATGCAAAGTAACTATGATGGAGTTTAGCCCTGAAGAAGCTATGTATTATGTGACAACATTTTTCAGTGAAAAGCAATTGTGGGTACAATGCATTAAGATTTTTATTCTGACAGGAGTGCCATAGTGTGTCAGCTTATGGATACAAAGCACAATGCTAGCACAAATCATTAAAGGGGTATTTCTGATCAAAGGCCCTATAATCACATGGTAAGTAATACAGACAGCTGAGAAAATCTTTTCAGTTCCCACTGACACTGATAGGAGTCATATTGGTCTTGCTCTTCCTCATCAAAATAAATGTGCCAAATTCAAGAAGAAACTTACATAGTGATAATTCAGGCTGTGCATGCCACTGTGCACAGAGAAGCCTGTTGGCAGCTAAGGCTCTTTGCACTAGATTCAGCAGGGGAACATACAGTGTTTTTCTTTCCTCACCTGTTTTGAGGAGTTCATAGTTTCCGAGACAGGCACACTAGAAAGCAGACTGAGATGTGTCTGGGGAAGTCCAGAGTCCACTGACGTTTAGTCCCATGTCCTCAGTATCACCCACTGCATGACAGCCCTGCTGTCTCAGTTTAGTACCTGTAGGTAGAATTTATGTCAGCTGGCATTTTTGAGAAACGAGCTGGCCAGATTACCTAGTGGGAAAAGAGGAGGATGGAAATCCCTCCCTTTTCCAGGTCCTGAGTTAAATTTGAGTTGATAGCCACGTTGCCACCCTTTCCAAATACAGCATCAGGTATGATCTCTTCTTTCAGACCAATAGTGTTCATGGTGATGGCAGTGCACTTCATGCAATGACTCTCTAATCTGAGGACAACTTGCATGTATTGTAGCATGCAGTAGCAGTATAAGCCACATAAGCTGCCCTCAGACAGGTTCCTGAGTGAGCACAGACTCCTCTCCCCCCAGTGAAAGCTCTTAACCTGCAGAGATGCATCTGTTCTTTCTCCCTCTTTCTGTCAGGACAAACGCTCCCAGGTTTGCATAACATACACTGGAGAAAGCTTCCATAGGCAACCAAAGCAATCTAGACATCAGCTGTGGGGATCTAGATATCAGCTGTGGGATGAAATGCTATATGACTCTCCCATTTCTCAGAGTGGACCTACTGAACTTACTAGCTCTTGAATGTATATACACACAGATGCATACATACATCCTCATCTTGGGTGCAACCTGAGCTCTGATGTTTTCATTTATGAGCCAGCTTAACATCACATATCTTGAGTTCTGTAAATGCAACAGTAACTTGAACTTTTCAGAAAGATCTTATTGATATTTATTGTATTTGCAGTGTACCATTTACACTGATGGCACCAGGTTTTAGTTTTGAGGTATCCCTTCACTGGCAGCCTTTCTGACCTATCCTTTACCTTAAAGGTGCCCCAACGCTCAGTTTTACTTAAGTGCACAGATAAGTAGTGACACTTCTAAATAGAGAAAATGTTCTAAGCTAATCTATTTTCAAGAGCTGTTATACCCTGAAAATTGACTATTAAAATACCACCTCCTTATTCATCATGTCTGCACTCAGTATGTGTTCAATCTTGTCTGCTGCATATGACTGCAATTTTACTGCCTTTTACTCCCACTTAACTGAAAGACTTCACAGAGAGGAGAAAGCATCTGAGTTGGATACTGAAACAGAAAGGTTCACAGGCTTCCAAAGAGTTTCGTTCATGTAAAGGGACTGAAACCGACTCTGCTCTGCAAGACTAAGCAGTGCATTAATTGAAAAACTGTATGTTGCATATATGTAATGAAAGAGCTATTTGTATGCTCAGACTTTGCAACTGGCAATGACACACAAGTGCATGGTCTCGCTACTGCAGGTGTCCATGAAGTGAAGCGGCTTTATTAAAAGTACAGTTAGCCGCAGTAGCACTCCAGAAGACACAGTAATGCAGAATGCAAAGGAAGATGACTGCTTAGGCAGCTATATTTTTCAGTCAAAATTTGGCTCTAATCAAATCAAACTCAAAAAGAGCAAAATGAAAATATGGTTGTGTCCTGAAAGGTGCTCCATATTCCATCAGAGCACAGACACCCCCTTCCGTAGAATAGATTTTAATTTTGACTGTCACTGCAAAAACCCCAGCACTTGAGATTGGTTCATTGAAGTGAAATGAAACTTATGCCTCTTGCTGCCTTTGCACTCTATGAATTTTTAAAGAGAAGGAACAATTTCACATAAGCTTTCTGGGGAAAAAAAGAAGGGGGTTGGGGAAAGAAGCCTGCATTGCAGCTGAAATAAACAAAGTGGATTTCAAACAGAAAGCTTTCATTTCAGAAGGACCTGTGCCTTTGAATACTGGAAAATAGAAGGGGATGTGGAATATGACCTAAATTACAGAAAATACACTGTAATTATAGCCTTTGGTTTGCTCTTTGATAGTAATAGATTTAACAAGCATAACCCTAGACACTGTATGATGTATGACTGGTCATACCATGCATACTGTCCAATTTGCCCAAGTAAAAAATGTCAAATGCAGAAAAAAGACAGTTTCCACAGGCTAAACTCCCATTAGTATGGCTTTCTACTCTCTAATGAAGAAGCTAATAGTTTTTGGTAGTTAAGGGACAGAATACCTTTGAAGATCTCAGCCTTAGGGCCTTTGTTACAATCTAATCTTTGTTCCCATGCAAGAGGAATGAGTCAATGCTTCCAACAAAATCCTATAGCTGCCAGTGTCACAAAAATAACCAATATAATTTGGAAAAATGGAGTCTTTTCTCATGAGAGTTACATGACATGACTTATCGTACAGTATGAGTCATCTATCCTACAAAAAAAACCAACCCACCCAAATATAAGTGCTGATTCTTCGGTCCGGCTGAAGAAGTTTGAAAGATGTGTCCTTAACTCTGGTGCAAAAAAAGAACAACATTCTCAGATTAAAACAACTTATCTAAGCCTTTCAAAGTCTGAAGAGTGTTGGGAGTTTTGACTCTTCAACTGGCTTTGTGAAAATGCACAGCATTCAGATGGTACTTGGCATTTACCCATGGCAGTTAACTTTTTAATTAAAATGTAAAAAGACATAATAATTATCAGTTAACAATTTTCAATCTCTGTGCAGACAAAGGAATTAATGTAATTAAAAAGATCCACAACAATTATAACTTGCAGTATGGAGAGATAAGGGAGTACTTCCTCCCTTACTTTACTTCAGCAACTTTAGTGAAATTCAGGTTAAGGGCAAATCCTCTGTGCTCAGCAACTCTTTGGAGTACACAAACAAAAGAAAAATCAAACTTTTTCCCCTAAAATTCCTAGTGGCATCTCACAGAAATAAAGATTTTTTTCCTGGACAAGCTGAGAGCATTAAGTACTGCAGATGTATGTATGTATGTGTGTGTGTATGTATGCTGCATGTGCCATGGTGAAATAAGACTTCTAGGAGAGTGTCGGGTGTTCAGGAAGCTTTTTCCCCTTTGTGGGCTCCCTAAATTCTTTTTCAGCTCTGAGAACGGATCTAGGAGGCTCCCAGCTTCAAAAGATCTGAAACGTAGCCCAAAGTTGACATCATAGTCAGTGTTAACCTCATATTAAACTTAGAGATCAGAGTCTTCTCCTCTATTCCAGCCATAGAAAGCTGGTTTGACCAAAAATGACAGGTAGTGCTAGAAAGCCCCTTCCACTGTGCACCACTCAGCAGTGCTGCTGTGACTGCTGGAGCTGCTGGATTATTTTTTTCTTGGTCTTTATGTCAGCATAAAGCTGAAATTGAGAAGAGTTTCTGTCCCATTTGCTTTTCATCTTTAGATAGAGCAGAGGCTTCAAAAGAACCTCTGATCTTGTGTCATACCACTCCCGAATTTTGCAGACATTTTACAGGAAAAAATAAACAGTCAAGACATTCAAATCATTTCGTTCGACTTACCCCAGAAACCCTTTTAGTGCTGTATTAATAGTAATTACAGATAACGTATTCCAGTAAAAGAAAGTTGAAGTTATAAGGTCAAGTGATCCACAATTAATGGCTGTCTAAAAGAGGATACAAATGCAAGCATACTTCATCTCTGCTCGTCCCTCATGCAAATATATGTTGGGGTTCTTCACTTTCTCAGAGGGCAGGAGCCTTCCTCTGCTGTGCAGGGTGAACTAGGTTAGGGTATGGATCAAGACCAAGCAATTAGCTGGAGAGTCCCAGCATTATCAATATTAGACGCGCATGTAGGAAAGTCAATAAAGATGAGTATTTGTCTCTATCTCTAAATATCTTCTTGAAATTGTATATATGGGTTAATATGCGAGGCTTTGGAGTTCTTACCCCCAGCTTCTGGGGCCTTTTGACCCTTGGATACCTTTTTTTCTAGACGGATCTGGTTAGAATTAACATTACATGTAATGTTGGCTGGAAGTAGGAAGCACAACATGGACTTGATAAACCAAGAGATTTCTTCTATGCCTATTTCCTACATTTGTTTTATACATAAAATGGGTTCTATTCCACTTATCAAGGTAAAGATATTTACTTAGCATTCAGAAATCGAGCTGGTCAAGGAAAATGTGAGATCAGTGCTTCTTAATTTCTGAGACGTAAAGCACAGCAACAGACTGAGACAGATTGTGCTGCTTCTAGAAATACCCATTTAGTAATGGGTATGCCCAGAGACTCAAAACCAGGCACCTTAACACAGCCTGTTCTGTGCCACTGAGTTAAATCTCTTCTTTTAGCAACGGTTAGTTTGCCAAAGGGAATATGAGACACGGAAGAGAGACATAAAGTATGCGAGTAAAAAACCCAGTTAATCATGTTCAGCATCTAAAGATCTAGAGTGATGAATAGGTATAGCTAATTGGCTGAATCTTTTTTTAATGAAACTATTTGCATTTTTTATCTTAAGAAGTGATAAAATGGAGTCAGAAATAAAAGCGACTCCCAGCTGACTGATGGGAATAGATCACTAAAATCACCTCACTTTTAACATAGAGAAGAGCTTCTTTCTGTTTCCTTCATCTTTCTTCCTCAATGTTTGTGTTCCCAATAATAATATCTTGTTTAACTGTTTCCTATGGGCTAACAGTGACATTTCAGTTTAATGGCTGATGAGCTTTCTGAGGGCCTTGTCTACTTTCTATCCTTGCTAGAAAGTGCTCTCTGTCTGACCCAGTATCTTTAATTGAGGTGCTATTAAGGAAAGGTTCTTGTAAAGGTCAATATAACTCTAAAATAGATTCATGAACATAAGAGACATGGTTCTCTGTCCTGACTCACTGCAACGCCATTTAATTCAGCACAGTTTTCCTTGGTGGTATTATCAAAGCGCAATCAGAAGGCAAGCTTGGAAGAGTTGGACTCTCGGGGATCTCTCTGCGGTTCATGAAAGGACAAGCTCCCGCTGGGAGAATTTCATGACATTTCTGCCCACCCTGATTTGTGTCCTGGCAGAGCATTTCCTTCCCCCTCTCTCTCCTTTAACTTTCTAGTTAGATGAGGGAAAGGGAAGTACCTGAAGCTATTTTTCAGTCATTGTGTATCTACCTCTATGGTCTGGCAGAGAAATCCTTCCCCTAAGTGATTAAAATCTTATGTAGCTGGCAAGAGGAGAGGCTAAGAACAAGGCCAAGCCTCAGAATCCCCCAGTTCCAAACTCACAAGCTGTGTGTCTGGCACTGTGCAGCTTCTGCACTTTTCTCTTCTTATCTTCCCTCTTCAAAATGCAAGCAGGTCACATGTAGCTTGTCTAACACTTCATGCTGCAGAGAAATTAAAAATAGCTGCATCGTGCTACTTAGGACTAGAAAAAAAAACAACAATGTTCAATTCGATTTAATGCATTCTTGTGTAGTTAGTTTCCCCCTGTGCAGCTCTAGTGCAACGAAGCATAGGCAGGTCTAGCATTTACCCTGGTACCCTCTGGTTTGACCAAAACAAAAGTCCAGTATTTACTCCCTTAAATGATCAGAAAGGAAATCATCAGTCAATTAGAAGCAGTTCAGGAACTACTGTGGATACGGCACTGTGATGGAGCACTGGCTATGGCCCTAATGGACCAACTAGCTCTGATCTGAACTGCAAAGTTTAGTAGTAGCCCTGGATTGAAATATTTTTCAGGCATTTGGGGGTTACGAATAATAAGTAGGTCCATTTATATAAATTACTCAAAGTTTCAAAAGCTGAAACCCTAATGATGTTACACAACTGTGAACAGATGTGTTCGCCTGATATTGAAGAAAGGTATTAAATAACATCCCTCTTACCCAGGAAAGGCCAAAAACTTGCTAGGGCTTCTTTTACAGAGGATGCTGACATTTTGTTGAGCATTTATTTACCTTGTTTCATGTTTCAAACAGATTCACAGAATTCAGGAATAGCTTAGGTCAAAGGGGATCTCTGGAGGTCAACAGATTCCCCAGCTCAGTGCAAAGCCAGCATCAGTGAGATCCTTGTGTTGCTCCAGGGACAGCTATGAAATACAGCCCACATAAGGAAATGTAGTGCAACCATGTGATATAAATTTCTGGACCCCACGTGTAAGGGGTTCTGACCTAGAGTGTGGAATATATGCTTGTTTGTATGCATATAGTTGCTCCAGTAATGCACCGTTGTATTGCCTGGTGGCATGGAATTAGATGTGTGAAAATGGTTTCATGCAAATTTCACATGAGTAAAAAGAGCTTCTGTGTGTACAATAAATTCACTGCAGTTCCTATTTCTAGCACATTTTCTGTATGTGCAGGAATATCTCAGCAGTCCTAATACACACTACCAGGTCTCCTTCTGCCATCTGGTCTCAAGTTGTTTCTTGAGTGCAGAGCCAGCCTATGTACTTACTTGGTTGTGAAGTTACATCAGAACAGAGCTGTGTCAATCTCCCCCTGCACATGCCTCTTAGTGGTGTATCTCTAGAGGGCACAACATTTACTGGGATCTGAAGAATGCCCAAATTTTCTGGGAGGCAGAAAACCTTTCAATCCAGGGCCTAAGGGCAAGGGCTGCCTAATGTTAGGCATCTCTTACCCTGGTGCAGTAGGAAAGGAAAACCCTGCCGGTTCTGCACTAGCCTATTTGAATGACTCAGGATCTTCACTGTATTCTGAAGCTTTACTTCCTGATGAGATTTCCTGTTGTTTGCTCTTGAGAGCTCACTCTGACGAGGCACTGAAAAGGGCAAGGACTGAGGAGTAGGTAAAAGCATATTGTATACCATATTGTGTACATATCCTTAAGCTCTTTGGTGATACTCAATGATACTTCATTAAGTAGGATGGTTAACTACCTTCTCAGTACTGCATTTGTCAACAGATTCCTATTTATCTGCTTAGACCAGATTTAAACTCAGTATTAAAAAGCAGTGACAAAATACTATCACTAACCTATGCATTTATCAGCAGTACATGGGTTCAGTGGGAAAAGGTAATTATGATCAGTATAAAACTGGTATAATGCATGATTTGACTCTTGGGAGAGCTGTTAGCAGAATAGGCCAGTATTTTTGTCTCTGTCACTTCAAAGGATCTTCAATGAAGTGTCTTTAAACAAAATCATTCCAAATGAATGATGTTTGGTTTACAGCAGCAGAGAAGACATGATAGCTTCTTTCTGCTTTCTACTGCTGAAATGTGCCTTTTCCTCTCTGTCCCTCTTCTCATTTCTCCCTCACTGCTGCAAAAGAGGGGGAACTATTTTGGACTCAGACCAGAATATCTGAATGAAACATTGCCAAAATGTTTCTTGCTAGTTTCAATTCACATCATGCAAAGAGTTGTACAAGCACATAAGCATCCCAATTCAAGTCCATTTCTGTATTAGATGTTTATTCCCTTGTTCCATTATACACATTTCTAAATTAAAGGGGTATATGACTAATGCCTAGAGAACAAAGTAACCATTATGTCCTTCGGAGTTTTTGTGTCATAAATTATCTTGGCCATAAAGTACATTACAAAATGCACCTGGCTATTGAGAATTGCCATGCTTTGCACACTGAAATGCCAATTCTAACCCAGAGGAAGGAATTAATTGGGTAATGAAATTGAAAGTGTGATAATAGATTTATTACTTAAATTTTTGATTATGCCAATTGACCTTTGAGTTAGATCTTTAAGCCTTCATAAAGACCTCTTGCTCCTTGACAGGAAAAACCCACCAACCCTGTGCTAGCAATTATATTCATTTGACAACTATGTCTGCAAAGCAAAACCAGAGAAAAAGGAGCAAACTGAGTTCAGTGAACATTTACCTATGAGGTCTCCAGCATAAAATCAACTCAAGCAGCCTGAGGTGAATCCTCTACACCATGCACCTGCAGTAGGAAGAACAGTATAGTTTCAGCATAGCACTTACATGTAAATCATTGCAATTACAGGCTATTTAGTCGATGTTTTGAATTAACTTGGCCAATGACCCATAAATGTGCCTGAAGGCAGTGCTTCCCTGGAGGATAGACACAGAAAATGAGAGATGGTGTGCATTGGCATTCACTTGCCCACTGTGAACTTTCATCACTAAGCAGCTACAAAGGGCACAAAGGGCACAGGTGTCTGCTAGACAAATTTTACACAGAGCAAATTTAACAAATGCAATTAAATGAGTGACTTCAGTAACACTGGTAATCATAGCTCACAGCTATTCCTATAGTTTCCATTTCAGAGCACCATTGATGACTACATAATCATCTGATATTACTTTTATCTACTTCTGCCCTATCAAAAGGGATTAGGAGGGTGGGTGACTGAGCTCCCAGGCCAGGAACACAGGGTGCAAGCACAGAGGTTGTGGATGAGGCTTCTCACTGCTCTTTCTTACAGCTTAGCTGTTTTCACACAAGTGTAATTGAAGCTTGAACAGCCACAAGTTATTAGCGCAGACCTCAAACACAGGCAGCTAAACCCTTAGATGTGTGAGGTGAAAGAGGCTGCAGAGGAGGATTATAGAGAAAGATGGCTTTGGAGGCTGTTGGCATCCCTGGGGCCCTGACAAGTTTCTTATGGACGCTATCAAAACTGCATATGAAAGCTAAGCCATTTCATCAGGTCTCCCAAGACCTCAGCTATTAGGTTTCAGCTCAGAGCAGTGGAGATATATGTATGCTACAGCCTCCTTCTCCTTAACGTTGAACATTCTAGGCCTTGTACCTCCCAATAGTCCATCCACTTTAGTACATGCATCTTGTAAACACATTTAATACACACAGCTAATCTTTACATGTTGAAAAAAAGATGTAAAATATGGAAGCCTTGGAAGGAGTATGTTTATTTGTAACTCTAGACAGTCCTACTGAGTAAGAAAGGCCTTTTAGTTTTAAAATAGACTTACCCCACTGAAATAAGCAAAGACTTGTCATGAGCAAAAGGAACAGAGTCTTGACTTGTGATTTAATACAAAGTTACAAAATCTCCTCAAATTTAGTTGCGCAATACAATATAGAATGTCAAAATTCTTTTCAGAATCTTAAGATGAAAGGTAATCAGTAATTAGGCCTTATTTTCATACTGCTGATATTTCAGTACATTATGCCCAGGTGATGTTTCTTCATCAAAACACTATGACACCCTGCTGCAGGAGCACGAAGCCATAGTAAAACCCTGTTTCATGCTTTAAAGCATCGCACAATTCAGCTATAGCCCACTATGACAGAATCCATGATGTTAACCGTCATATATAATTTTAGGGGGAAAAGGGTTAATTTTATTTTTACCTGTGTTGCAGTTACAGCTATTCTTCAAAGCATATTGTTCTATTCCACTTAGGGACCATCACACTGCCCCACCATGGCTGTGTGGACTCCTGGTGATCAGCAGTCACTCCTCTGTGTTTGTTCCCTGCTCTGGCAATGCATGAAAGGATTAGGGGAAAGTAACTCTTCCTCTGCTGGCTCAGATGCCTCCCCAGAGAATTTTGATAGCTCAGCATAGGCACAGCGTCACTTTGTCCTCTTCAAGTTGCTCATTTCACAAATGGAGACTTGAGAAGCAGTGATCAAATTTGAAGCCTTTTCTGAGTTCAGGCTGAGGTATCACCTCCTCATAGGCAGCCTCAAAGGGCTTGGCTGATAATGTAGATGTTAATGAGGATGTCTTCAGAGGTCAGGCAGCAGCCTTGAAAATTTCCAGGGCATATATCTCCACAAAAATGGCTGCTAAATTTGCTCTTATTTTAAAAGAACAGTGTCTATTTTGCATGATTCAAGTGTACCTGACTGCTCTATACCAAAAAATAATGCAATCCAGAGTACATGAGGCTAATATGCAAGCACAAATTGCTGCCTTACCACTTTTTTGATGTGGACCAGCAATCATCATGAAGATTATTGGTTTATGAAGAGGTGCTGCAACATGCAAGAGAAGCACTAAGATGGACCTAAAGAGCAGAGTGTCAATTTTAACATATTTTATGGCTCTGTAGTAAAACCAAATAAATGTATCACCTCTTCAAGGGGGATTTGTTGCCTGTCCTTTGGAAGGATAGAGGGTAACTTCTAAATTAAACTGTCTCTGAAGTGTGGTATGGAACAGTCCCAGCATCTGGCAGCTCATAGCACCTTGTGCTGGGAAAGAAAAATACAGTTTGCCAAAAGACTGTGGGGCAGGAGATCTGAACCTTATGTCTCCCTTTGTTCTTTCACAGTATGTCTAAAAGGGATGATAGCAATGCTGCAGGAGAGTGACCTGGGGTGCACGAACACAAGGTCAAGCAAGCAGAGCTGAGACCACAGACTGAAAAGTCATTTGGACTAAGGGGATCAATAGTATAGATGAGCTGATCCAAGGTCAGAGCACCCCCTGGGCTTTTTGTGATGGGAAGCTAATGAGGTGGAGGCAGAGCTGAGATAGATCTGGTTGGCTTCTTTAATTCAAACATCTCAGTATTGTTTTCCCTGGATTTTGGCATTCTTTCTACATAACAAAAACAAACAGAATGTTTTACTGGAACATGATTTTTTTTAAAAAGCACTTAGTATAAGCTTCATTTGAGGGAGCGATCATACCACAGTAGAAAATAAACAATATAAATAACATCTGTGTGACATGAGTTCTGCTATGAGAGCTAATGTGAATGACACTTCAAGATCCAAGACATTAATTCCCTAAGCTGAAAAGGAATAAACTATTGCAACGTTCCTCTGTGCCAGCAAATATCCATATTCATTTAAATAATTATCTGTGCTTATCTAGCATAAATGATCCATGATTTCTAGGATATTGTAAAGGCTTTCTTACCAACTTGCATCTCCCAAAGAAAAGAGAGCGGGGTGGCGAATGGGTAAGAGAAAATTGAAATCCCCAGAGCAAAAGGGCAGGAACCTCCTTCAGCACAAAAGACTGCAGCAACGCAGAGTGCTCCTCTCAAGTGCCACCTTCACAACAGCATGGCTAACTTTTGCACTGGCTGAGGAGGTTTGGTGCAGACACATTAGTATGGATCTGACTTGGTTTCTCTTTCTCTCTCCATTTTCCCCCAACAGTTCAGGAAGGTCAGTTGAGGTTTGCATAGTGTGCTCCTGAAGTCCCAATGGATGGGAGGATGGAAATACACAGCCATCAGTGGGTGTACATAGGCCAGAGAAAGTTTGCAGGTAGAGGCAGTGTGTTTTATTGGATCAGCTGGTATTGCTGGAAATTACGTAAACCCTCAGGTATGCAAGCCCTTATTCAGGTCTGAAATAGAAGCAGCAATTTTCAGATCTAAATACAAGCTGAGAACAAATGCTCAGATCTTAATTATGTATGTATCAATTAGGCCTTTGTTTAAAGAAAAGATATTTGGTAGATGTGGAGAAAAAAAGATGGTAAAGAGGGAGGAAAGTGAGAGACTTGAAAGTTAAAGTTAAATGAAGCTGCTTGTCACCCAGAGGGAGGAAGAGACAGGTAGTTTATAGCTTGGAGAACAAGAGTCGATCATGGTGAGTAGGAGGAGAGTCTAATCATAAAAGTCACATTTACTGAGAGCGTGCTCCTCCATATCAAGTGGCTTTATGAATTTCAATTCTCAACCTCATCTTTAGAAGGAGGTTTGGAGCAGTGTTCTACTGGTAGCTAGGGGTGGGTTGTTTATTATAGCTTGGCCACTTGGGACCATTCCTGTCTATACTGATTGATTGCTTAATTTTACTTACCCACTTACCATGAGGCCACCGGATTAATTTTATTGTACTTCTGGGAATGTGGGTGTGGAATTTAGAGAAATTCAGGGAGAGTTGGGGGTGGGCCTCAACTTATATGGGTAAGATCTATTTGGGTGGAGAGGGAAGGGAAATGAGTTATCTGCAACATTTTGAGGGGTCCATCCTCTGGTTTTCTGGGAGTTTCTGGTGGGGAAGCTCATAAGAAGCTGTGTCCTTCCTGCCTCATGCAGGATCCTTTTGAGGAAAGAAATAGTGAGGCCAGTAACCAAACAGTTCCCATCTGTTGCTGGGAGGCCCAAATACTCAAGTATGGTGTATTGTAGATTAGCAGCACCATGTATTATATATTCTACCAATTAAGAATTGAAAACAGAAGCTCTGCTCAATCAGAACAGTAAGAAACCAAATGTTTAGTCAATATTGTGAGTTCTCTTTGGTGAGAGTTCATCTGTTGATACTGCTCAGCCCACACAAATCTGAGGTGCTTTTTTTATTGTAAAAATATACCTTCACATGAAGACAGTGTTATTTTTAAGTGGCTTTGTACTAAAGGTAGCATGAATTTTCTATGAAATACTAAACTGGTGAGACAACTTTAGGAAACCTAACTGTAGAATGAAATACTGCTTATCTCCAATGCATTTATTTCCACATATGCATGTATGGAATCCAAACCAGAACATTTTGTAAGGAAGTGTGAAAGAGTTTTGTACCATCTAACTGTGCACAGTCTGTGAGCAGTAAAAAACTAGATACTTCTAGATTGTTAAAATGTCTCTCATGTCATAATTATAAATCAATATGCATGTGTGCAAAAGATTGGTGTCTCCGTAAAGTGCCTAAAATTCAATATTCTTAGTCTACTGTGCCTTCTGAAAGTGCCTGCATATTTTATATTCCCCATGTGCTAAAAGTTGTCTCTATTTTATGTACTGTTATTTGTGAAACGCTATTTGCAAACATAAGTAACAGCTAGTACTGGAGATGATATGCGGGCTATATAACATGCCTAAAGAAAACAAATCAAGAAGCATACAAATGCCCACAAGTATAAATTTCAAGGACACCATAAGAATTTTAACCTCATGCTAATGCTGTTAAGAGTATACCATAGCTGTGTGGGATGCATTCTTGTAGCTGGCAGGAAGAAAAATAGCTCCAGTCTCTGGTAAATGCGTGCATTTCCATGGTTGTGGTACCTCTCTGTGCAAAAAGCCTTTGTTCAAGTCAGTGGGATGTGCAGTCAGTGCACATTGCTATTGCTGCCATGTGTTGCCCCCTGACAACCATCTGCTGGCAAGCGGTTCCTGGCTAAGCATGGCATGCTGGAGCACTTTCCAGCTCACAGGTGAGACGCATACTGGAGGGTGACCTGGCTGCATGCCCCTGATATCCAACTGACAGCTTGGAGCTGTTAGCAGGGAAGAGGCTCCCACACAGTTACCAGAGTGGGGGCCTCACATCAGCTCATTCATTCACCAGGAGCACCAAGAGGTGCTTTTGCCCAGCCACAGCCTGAAAAGTGATTTGGGAAGCACTGCCAGTGTCCTCTGAGGAGTCTCAAGCACCAGGTAGCACAGCATGGAAGTCTCATTGGGGACTCCCCAGCATGGAAAGTACCATATTGCTGACACAAGAGCCTGCCTCTTAGCTCAGAGCATTTGTTCTTTTGCCCATGGCCTCAGCACAAAAATGTTTTCAATTGATGTGGAAGGATATAGATTCATTGCAGAAAATGTTTTATTCAGTTCTAGGTTGGCTGCTTTAATGATACCAAATAATATCAAAGCTAAGCTTGAAATCAAGGGTTTTGAGATCAACAGTACAGCACATGTAGTTCAATTCCTTTCCAAAATACATTCTAGTGAACCAACATTTTCTGCTGGGGAGCTACTGCCTTCATGCACTCCTTATTTTTGCAGGGTTATTTTCTGACAACCAGCAGGCTTTCTCACTATGCTCATGCACAGAAAGCCAAAGGTCCATGGTTTTTATCCTCAAGTCACTGCCTGGTGTTACCCTGGACCTATCTCTCCCATGCAATGGACATTCCTCTAATAAAGTGGATTTTTGTTTGTGTTTAGGCTTCATTAAGCTACAGTAGTAACTAGGAGATAACAGCAATAGCAATACTTCTATCAGAATAAGGTAGATATTTCTCTCAATGCATGGTTATTTCAAGGAAAACCCACAGATAATCCACAATGTGAATTGCTTATATTTTCTCTGTGTAACATATAGCTACTTATATATAGTGCTGGTGGTATAATGGCATTCAATAGGAATGCATTTCAAAGATCCTCCTTAACCAAACAAGACAGAAGAGTGTAGATGGTCAGAATCTGCAACAGCTTTGTATACAATTGCAAATAGGAAACTGTGAATGTGTCTCCGCACTTGCTCTGACAGACTGACTGAAAACACAACTAGCAGTGCAAAATCTGTCACAATTTAATGAGATGCCAAATGCTAAACATGCAAAACAACCTCTTCTTCCTGAGATTAGGTTTCAGTTTTTTCCTTTTCCTGCACAGATTATCACTGAAAGTAATTCTATGTACTGGCTTCTTCCAGCACTCAAAGAGCACCTGCACTGGTTCATACAAAAGATTAACATGCAGAACACTGAATAATTCAGAATGCTTTGAGTGGGAAGAAAGCTGAGCACACTGAAAAGAGCTTGTTTTTCTGGAAGAAGTTTGCCTTTTTGTAAAAACCCCATAAGCTTGAACTTTTTTATGATGAAATACAAAATTTCACACAAAACATTTTTAGATTGGGAAGGAACATACAGGGTCCATCTGCCAGATCTGCTCTCCTGAGAAGGTTGCTTAGCTAGAGTGCATTTCCCATGGTCATTGTCAGCTCTGTCCCTGATGAAACAATATGGTCCAGTGTGAATACCAGCAGTCACCATTTGCTATGACCCATGCCACTTCACTGCCAAGCTCAGCCCACAAGTAGAACAGAGACATAAAACATTCAAGCAACAACTGTTAAAAGTCAGGATTTTCAAATCCACATTTTTCAGCTTAAGATTTTGCATTTCAATCAAAACAGGATTTTTTTTGACACATAGGTAATTATTTTTTACTTAAAAATAGAACATTGGATTAAGAAAAATGCCTTTAAGAAAATAACATATTGAAATGCAACAATTTAATTTCTGATCCAAAGATATTTTTGTTAGAAATTTTGAAGCTGCTCTTATGAAACTTCCCTTGATTTTATTACAGAACTGAAATTAAAAAATATTGTTGATCTATAAGCTCATGATGACCAGCTGTATATAAAGTACATTAAAAAAGCAGTACATATTATAGTAATCAGTATCATTATCAACCAGTTCTTCTGAACTAACAGATGTCTTGCAGTTCCAGTTCTCGGTCTTGCTGAGGATAAGCAAACATTTCTGTCTGATAGGAGTTTTGCTGATTTCCTTGGGAACCAAAGCACAGATTCTTGTTCTTGTACAGTCCCATCATTGTCTGAAGTTAAGGCTGTCATTTATGTCCATTATTTTGTGGAGATATCATATGCTACATTATAAAGGTTGCAATTTAATTTCATTATATGAGGGAAAAATAGGAAAATAACTTATAGCTTAAACTGAGAGAAGTAGTGTTAACCTTTCTTTGTTGCAGGAAGCCATCCAAATGTGCAAAATACAAGCGATGGAGAAGTTTTCTGAAGAAGTACATCCTAAACAAGTGTCATGTTTCTAATTTTCTTTGGGCTGATCAGATAACCAGCACGTCTTTGAGGTCCCACCTATGGGAGAGTAAAAGCAGTTATGGAAGTTGAAGAAATCCTAGAAAAGCAGTCCCACAAAGGTCCTATTATACCAGAATGAAATCTATCAGCATCAGCTCACTCAAAATCTAAATACAAAGGAAAGGATGAACAGCAGAACAAAAGCTTCACATGCAACACGCAGGTGGCAGTTCTGGGAATTCATTAACTGGTCTTTTGCTGAAAACTTCTTATGAACTTTTCAGTCTGTACCCTTTTAAGCAAAACATGATGGACATTTCTCCTCTGGTTCTCTTAAAGAAACTACCCATTAAGCTGTAAGAAAAACTTAACATTTGACATGGCTTTCCAAATACATTAGAAATTGCAACAATAAGCACACCACTATTTCATGTATCTGAAAGACCTCTGTCAGCATTCCAGTGTTTTTTCAAGGCAAGCTTTTTTTAAAGTTTCCATGACTGGCATGATTCCACTTCCACCAACAGCAGCTTGTTTTCAAATGGACCCCAGTGGGATCAGTGCAGGGCAAATGCTTAGCAGTTTTGAAATCACTATCCTCATTTGCAACCAGTGCAGTGGATTTCCAGTCATAGTTGCTTATATGCTTTTATGAAATATCATTGCAAGGGAAAAGACAAAGAAAAATTCATTCTCAAATTCATCCAAGAAATGTACATTTTGGATATTTATTTAAGTGTAGTAGTGGGACTTCACATAGATAATTACAAAGTAGCCCCAAGGGATGAAAATTTCTTCCTAAGTTCTAAAGCAGCCTCTTCACACAGCTTCCTAAATGAACCATTACAGTCAAAGGGTTTGCTGTGGCCAGCCTCAGTGCTGGTTTTATCTACCTCCAAGCAGATGTTATCTGCTGGCTACTGTTCCTTGCAACTTCCCCACTTGGTCTCAAGGCTTTAGAAGTGAACGGAAACTTCAGATCTTCCCAGTGGAACTTTTATCAAGCCCAATCAGGCTCCTAACTATTGACCAATCTTCCTGTGGTTTGTTTCTGGAGTGTTAATCATGTACAGTCTGTATTGCCTTGGTCTTCTTCCAGCATTAAACATCTTAAATAATGCATTTGGTACATATACATTATTGAATGAGCCATAGAGGAAAATGTTAGATAACAAATGTGGACAACATGTCTCTGGTATTTAATGAGTTCCAGCACCTCAAGGAAAAGCATGGAATAAATATAACTATCCTAGAAACATTCCATAAGACAGCTGCCTTCTGTTTTAAATACAGCTCTCCCCCTCCCCCATCTCTTTTTATTGCTAGAACATACTGCTGTTTTCTAAATTTACCCTTCTTTACTGTTTATTTCTGCAGAGAAGAGAGGCTCTGGGAAGTAACAGGATTGCCTGTTTGTGCTCAAGAGACCTTTTCCAAGATCTCTCTGCTGCACTTAATTTCTTGCAGCTCAGCCCGAAGACCTTATTGGTGCTCAACAGAGACATCTCTCATTCATTTCCAGTACACATCAGAAGTTTCCTCTGCTCTGAGTTACCCTGGAGATTAATATGTGATAAGATTTGCTCCATTATGGCAGAACAGTTATTTGGAATTTTGTGATCTTTCAATTACAGGTCTGTTATGCCATGCTTTCTCACTAGGACAAAGATTTGAGAATCTCTCTCCTCCTGCTCCCCCCCCCCCCCAAAAAAAAAAAATACCAAATTTACAAGTAGAATGGAAGGAAAAAACAATCTGAACAATGCTGAAGACAAGCATTATGTTTGTGGAAAACAAGTGTTCTCAGATACTGTGGACTGCCCTTTCAGTATAAAGCATACTGAACTAGCCAGCATACTGAGTAACAAGAAAGTTCAGAGAGGGTCCAAGAGCACCTCACTGAACTCTGTTTCTGAACCTTTCTGAAATACTTCATTACTTGAATCTCATGTTTAGCAAAATACTGGGGTGGGAATATTTCCCAGAACTTATTGCATGAAAATACTGTATTGCACCCACATTTGATAAAGAAAAAAGATATTAATCAGGAGGTTCAAGTAATATCAAAAGAGGCAGGGGCTGTGACCATTAGTAGGCAGTACAACAGAAACTTTTAGTTTGCATGTGATTTCGAACAGGAGGGAGTCAGAGAATATGCACCAGCTGGATTTAGGCTGCCCTGAGAGCACTGGGGAAAATGTAACCCAAGCATGCCTCTTTCGCTTCAAAAGTCTCATCTGCAATAGTAAGCCACTCAGCCCCTGCCTTGCTTTGTCATTTCTCCTCACCACAGAAGCAGGAACCAAACAGTAGGTTTGCTCCTGGGCTAGGAACTGTGCCGATAATGATTTGCCTTTGCCCTGCTGCTATTTGCTCTAGAGCAAAAACTATAGGCTACTTATATTTTATTCTTGCTGTGCTCTGATATCAATTAATGAATAATTTCATGAATTTCAGTCAACTCATGCTGTGTACTGGCCTATTTTCAGTGGAACTTTCTTTGAAATAGCATAGCCTCACTGAGGTTTAAGTTCACCAGATATAACTCCACTGAAATGGAGGCTGCTGGCTGCTGCTCAGTGACCTAAAATGCATTTTCTGGTGCTGTAGAAGTTCTCATACAACACATTACAAATACAAAATGCAGAGGAGTAGGACCACAAGAACCATTTCATATTTAGAACCTGATATGCCACAATTGCTAGAGCCTCTGTCTGGTTTTGATTCCAAAATTGTTTCTTCTTCATATTAATTCAGTGCTCTACTAGTCCTGTCATTCCCAGTCTGAGAAAAAATTGTTTCATTAATCATTACATCCTACACTTTGAACAGAAAATGACAGCTCTTGTGGTTAGCTGCACAGCCCAATGTTACAGGAGCGAGTTCCTAAGTTGGTCCCTTCTACCAGTAAGGATGCAGTATCGTCAGCATTTCTTTTACATGGCTTTAAGTCTCTTTGTACTGTCAGCCTAGCATCTAGTTAACCATGGCTATTTGGCAGTCTGGTTTCAAAGCCTGCCTGTTGACTTACCATTACTTTTCATAGGGACTACTATAAAAGGACTATTATAATGGGAAAAGCTTTGCACAGTTTGTCATTTTGTTGGTTTGGTTGAACAGCTGCCCAAATCTTTCCACCTCTTCCAGCTGTTCAGCCAGACAAACAGACAACTAGCAATATAAGGATGAATCAGAAGGTAAAATGAGCGTGTGTATGAGCTGATTTCAGGGTTGAATCCTTCAGTGATGATTTGAATACACTTCAGTCTTCAGTCAATGAAAGAAGGACTTCTGCTATTACAAGTATGTTGTCATTTCTACAACCCATATGATATCAGTGATATGAATGATGAACACACAGCTGGCATTATGAAACAGGGCTCTGATCTTCAGATTAATTTGACAGATGGCAGTTCCTCAGACGCTGATGCTGTGGAAATGTGTGATAAACTGAAGGATTTGCCTGCTATTAGCCAGCCAAAAACCAAACCAAAACAAAACCTCCAAGCTTAACTGCATTAAAACAAATTGCTGAAATTGATGTGGTAGGAGTACTTAGTACTTCCAAAAATGTCTGCATGCATCACATATTTGCCTAACTGTTAGAACAAAATTCAGAGAGGTACAGCTTCCTGTTTCTGAAGGTTATTTTTCCCCCAGCTCTCAGCTTTTAATTCTCATTCCAAATTCACTTCATTTACAGGAAAACACCCACCTAGAAGTCCTGGATACCCTCAAAATAATTCAGATACACTATTACTTCAAATAGCAAACCAGTTCCATCCTGTCAACTTTTAGTACACTCAGGACATTTCCTTGTCCATCAATAGACATACAGAATGGAAATTCCTTCTCAGTTCTTCATGGGTTAATCCCACCCACACAACTTCACTCCTCCCTTTCTTTCAGACACTTGGGAAAATTACACTATAAACTGCACCTTTCTTTTCTATATCGTCAATATTTATTACTCTCTTAATCAAGATATGCTCACCAACGAACACCAAAACATGACGTACTCTACAGTACATTTCACCAGTAAAGGTAAAATTATTTGCCATCATTGGCTTATATTTCTATTTACCGACCTTTTAATTTGATTTTGATTGCTGAATTTTTCTTTTCAAACAATCCTCAGAGTCAGAGCAGTTATATTCAGTGCAATAAATGGAGCTGCAATTCATCATTCATTTCCTTCCCAGTATAAAACCACAACCACCACTAAATAACTTTTCTAGTTTATAGAGTGTCATTTGAAGTCTTTAAGAACAAAAATAGATCCTTCCTCATTAACAGAGCCATGACTCACTCTGGACTGGAAAGGAGGAGTGCATCTGTGGTGGCAAGTGCAAGCCTCCTGTAGCTCTGCTGGAGTCAGCTGAATTACACAAAGGATGAATGTGGCCCACTGTAAGGGAGCACTCACTTCCTTTTATGAAATGATTTTCTGACCTATCACAGAGACATCTATGGCATATTAAATGGAATAATTATGAAGCTTGTCGGGGAGACTGTCCAGTCCTTCCAGCTCCAGCTCTTGTTGTACCAGTGGGACTTGAAAAAACACTGTTCCTCAGAGACATCACTCAGGACCTGGCAGAACTGACCCTATGGCCCTTGTTCAGACCCAGCTGTCTGTGGGACTGCCCCAAAACCCGCTAGAGAAAAGGTAAGGGATCCCCACCATTGTGCTTGGGTTATGGAAGTAGCTCTGTGCACTGGGTCAGGGCATGAAAAATGGGCCCTTCAATGAGACCTTGGTCTCTGATACCTGCTTGGTCTGCAGCTCAGCCCTGAGAGTAGAAGCAAGGATCACTCCTCCCATCACTGACAGTAACAAAATATGCAATTAAACAGAAGCCTGTAATTCTACTTTCCATTTGACCTTTTCTTGGCTAATGTAATCAGAATGAAGACCTTCCAGCACCCCTGACTGATGCTCCTGGCCTCCTCTTCTAGTGGCTGGTAATTTTTTCCTCAGCTCAATAATTTAGTTCAATATTCATCATTTTTAAAATGTGTCACTTACCTCTTTTTTTCTCCCTTCTTCTTCTCTCAGCTATTATTTTTCCCTAAGATTATTTGCCAAATCTTTTGTTCACATTGTGAATTGATCAGTGCAATTGCTGGGCAACATTTATCTTCCAGTACATTTTGTATTAGTTTCTGATTCAAAGAGTTCAAATGGCCAGTAGCTGACCTAAGCAATTTTCTATTGTCACCATTTACACTGACACCCACCAGGTTTTTCAGCTTTGTACCTGGCTGCGTCCAGGTACAGGAAACAAACACTGCGACACCAAGTCTCTGTTAATCTCTGAAATCATTTGATAATGCAACTTTTTACATACAGAACAGAAAGGATAAAATTTGAAGCTGATGCCTTCAGAGACTTGAGGAGAATGCCTAATGCTTCTAACCTGTGCTGAAACTTTCCACCCAGTTTTCTCTTGGGGGTGGGAGCAATGAGCTGTGCAGCAGGTATGATCACCTCTGTTCAGTCAAAATACTAACTTGATTCATTGTGGTTGCCCTGCTTTTCATCTCATCTCCACTTCCATGAGCTTCTTTTAATTTTAGATCTCTCCATTCAGACTTTGCCTGTATAAACCTATTTTCTGACCCTGCGGTCGTGGTTTACCCTGGTTTGTCCCACAAGGTGACAGGGAAGCCAGCCACAGAAATATAAGACTTTTTCACTTTGCAGTGGTGGAGGGCCAAGACTTTAGGTCTCCAGCCTCTGTGACTCTTTCCATCAGTAGATGGGCTTATTCCTTCCCCCACACTCCTGAGGGAGGATTTGGATTCTTCACTCCTTCTTCTTGACCTCCATAGAAGCATTGCAAGGACATTTGCCCATTTTTTGTGATTATCCAGGAAGAGAGAGACAATTTGCTGGTCTACACCTTTATGACCTCCTTCAATATGGAGAAAAATAAAATTCTCTTCTCTCTAAATTCTCCTCCTGTTTTTCACCCCCTATTTCTCATTAAACAGTCCAGAAGAGTAAATATGGAAAACCATTGGGAACATTTCCAGTCTCCACACAAGGAAAGCCAACTGAGAAACACAACTCTTTATATTTAGAAAATGCAGTGGCAGGAAGGCAGGCAGCTTTTGAAGAAATTGTTTGATTCAGCATTAATCAGCAAACAGTTAAAAAGCTTGCCATTTGATTTCTCCTACTTGACAAGAAATATTTTATAGCAAAAGGGCACCATAATGTTTATATGCAGTAAATTGGCAAAAGTGGTGATTAAACTTTATTAGAGTGTATCCAGTAATATTTTTTTGTCAGAAAACCTTTATTATGCAGTTAACATGGAAGATTATGAAAGTTTGTATTGGAAATGTTTTGCTATTTGTATGTAGTGTTATAAATACAAATTATGGACTGCAAAATCACAATTTAATGTAATTCATCAACTTTTATCAGCTTCTGCATGCACAAGATGGGGCCATCACAATATACTGCGAAGTCCTGTTCAAACTGAGAAATGGGTTGTCTTCACAAGCCGTTTGTACATTGCTAAATATTCCTCCAATGTATGGAAAACAGTTATAAATAATGTTCACCTCTAGATTATCTCTTTTCAAAAATGTGTGTGCAGTTACTCATGTAGCTAGAAGCCACCGTACCAGACTTATACCAAGTATTATCATAAACTCATAGCAGTTTTGTTTGGAAGGGATCTTAAAGTTCATCTAGTTGCAACCCCTCTGCCACAAGCAGGGACACCTTCCACTAGACCCCGGTGCCCAAAGCCCCATTCAGCCTGACCTTGAACACTTCCAGGGGCAACTGGTTTAACAGAAACAGTTCAAATTTATGCTGTGCGCCTGTGGTGGATTTCTATGTTTTTCCCTAGCCAGCGGGTTGCAAGAGATCTCCCAGGGCATCTAAACTGGTATTTGACACAGAGTGCTGCACCTACATTCATGTTTCAGCTTGAATCAGGAGCATTAACTCAATGCTTGTGAACACAGTCTCCTGTTGGTCCTGACTCACAACACTACAGTTCTCACTGTGGAGCTGTCTGAGAGCACTCAATTTGGCTACCTTTCAGATGACACCAGATAACTTAATTCACAGCCACTGCACATTAACCACCAACAAGCACCCAGTCACTGGGAAACAGGTAAGGCTAACTGAAGCTATTGCCTCCCCCTGAAACATGTTTAGGGTGGATACAGGGTCCTCAGCAAAAGCTCTTTTGTTTCTCAGAGCACACCATAATGTGCCATATGCCTTGCACATGTAAACTTAGCCAGTGCTTTATAATCCTGTTCATAACCACATCAAACACCATCTCAAACTATTGCTCAGCTTTACAGATCCACACTGAACCTGTTCTGTTCATGCTTTTCAGCTTTGCTTTAATAGTATTTTTTTGACAGGTAATTAGTGTCAAATATAATAACTACCAGCCACAAATAAATCAGTATCATTGCTAATTATTGTTAGTGTTATTATTTTGATCATTGCTTTAATTGACTGAGTACTTCCTAAATTTTATTGTGTGCCAAAAGAACTAGACACGCTCTGCTATGATTTACATGCCATGTCATCCCAAGACAGATTTCTGCACTGTACATGTTGAAACAGCTCTTCAAATATGAATGAGTTATCACTGTGTTGAGGAGTGAACTCAGTACCACATCATTGCCACTTTCCAAGAGAAAATTGGCAAAAAAACATCATGAAGGTGCTACAAGTATTTTACAAATATGTGGCATAAATTAAGATCTATACTGCTGTTATGCTAGAAGCAAAGTGAGATCAGCACCATCCTTCAGAACAGAGGTAGCTGAGAAGAGAACAAGCAGAGGAATAAGCACTGAGCTCTACTTCTTCACCTGTTAGCCATGTGGAAAGGGAACAAAACTCTAGGGTGGGCTAAGTATTAGCTGCGCATTCTTCTTTCCATCATTTACTTCTGAGATATGAAAGGTTTCTAAGGTCAGTGTAAAGTTCCTGACTGAATCAACTTCTGCAATGTGAAAGTATAACCAGAAAATGCAATCAAGAAATGATCCAGAGAAAACGCATATTTGTTTACTGTATCTGCACTGGATTCTGTTTTCAAAGGAACTTCAAACCTCATGTTCAACAGTGCCTCCATCTTATACCTACATCTCCTCCAGTCTGGCAACTGGGGAGCACAACAAAAACACTGTAGACCTCCACTTTGGCAAAGGCACTTACAAAAAAGCTATCTAGAATTATTACCTACCCAGAGCAAAGCAAACCTCCACATTATAATGGTTTAATGTATAGTGTACACAAGAGGTGAATTCTCAAAAACCAAGCCAGAGCTACTCTGAATGTCAAGGCTGTTTCTTCCTCACCTCCCATCTTTCCCAAAATTCAATCTAAATCTGAGGCTAATACCAAGGGCACTTACAAACTGAACATTCAGGAACGCTGAACAGACATTCCACTTATCCAATTGCATCTTCAACTGACTTATAAATGTCTACCTTCACCCAAAATCTGTTCGGATATGTATAATACACAGTTTGAAAAAGAAAAAAGTTCAAGAGATCAGCATTATAATTACCTTTCGTGAAGAACTGATGTGTAAATCTGCAGCAGGGACAGTGAACTTTGAAGATACTGGTGGAAGAGAGGCAATTCCTGTAACAAGGATATATATAAGATTACTATTATTCTGTGTCCACTGTGGCATAAAACACAAGCCATTCACAAATACAGCTAAATGTAATTAAATATTGTGAGCCAAACTCTAACTTGTTGGACTAACATAGTAGTTTTTTTTTGTAGTGGTGGAGAGCTTGCAGAGGAGACTTCTGTGAGGAGACACCAGAAGCTGCCCCCATGTCTGAACAGAGCACGTTCCAGCTGGATCCAAGATGGTCCTGCTGGCCAGTGAGCCCACCATCAACATTGGTGGCACCTCTGTGATAATGTATTTCAGAACAGGTAAAAAACACACTGTGCAACAGGAGGTGTGAAAGAGGAGTGAGAAAATGTGAGAGAAACAGCCCTGCAGACATCTAAGTCAGTGAAGAGGATGTGTTCCAGGTACCAAAGCAAAGATTCTCCTGCAGCCTGTGGAGAAGAACACAGTGAGGCAGGCTGTTACCCTGCAGACCATACAGGTCCATGATGGAGCAGACAACCACCTGCAGTCTGTGGTGGACCCCATGCCAGAGCAGGGGGACCTGTCCTGGGTGAAGCTAAGGCATGTGGAGAGCCCATGCTGGAGTAAGCTCCTGGCTGGAGCTGTGGTCTGTGAAGACAAGCAGGAATGCATTTTCTGTCAGGAGCTATGACCTGACATGGAGACATGGGGAGACCCATGTCCAAGCACTCCATTCCTGAAGACTGTAGCATGGAAAGGACCCATGCTGGAGAAGTTCTTGAAGAACTGCAGCCTGTGGGGCAAGGATCCACACTGGACAAGTTTGTGAAGGTCTTCTATCTGTGAGAAGAACTCATGCTGGAGCATGGAAGGAGTGTGAGGAGGAACAAGCAGCAGAGATGGTGTGTTTTGGACTGACCTCAGCCCCCAGTCCACATCCTCCTGCGCTGCTTGCGGGGAGGAGGTAAATGAGGTAGGAGGGAAGTTGGGCCTTGGAAGAAGTGGGAGTGGTGTAGGTGTTCTTAGGTTTGTTTTTCTTTCCCACTGTCCTACTTTATTATTAATTGGTAATAAATTGAATTAATCTTCCTGGAGTCTGCTTTGCCTGTGACAATAATTGGTGAGTTGTCTCCCCCTCCTTATCTTGACTTTTCTATCCTGTTTTATTCCCCTCTCCTGATGGGAAGGGGGACTGATAGAGCAACTTGTTGAGTACTTGATGGCCAGCAAAGGTCAACCCAGCACACTAATGACTATGAAAGAAGCCCATCTAGGATACTGTGGAATTGTTTTGTCCAGGTATATTTAGTTTTTCTTTAATTTTTTTATAACAATACTACATGCTCCTGAAATCTTTCTGCTGTACTTACTTCTTCACAATTTATTTGCCAGAGAGAAAAGGATGTATGCCTGGATTATAGACTCTGCACAATAATTTTATGTCATTAAGTGTTTGATTAAGCGTTTTGATAATAGCGTGGTTATAACAATTTGGTGGAGATTTACATTTGCTTTTGAAGACTCTTTGTACTTAAGGACTAGAATTTATAATGCCTTAGTCATTTATCAGTAAAATCATAGTTCACTAACTGCGTTTTTTAAGTTCCTTCTTTTTTTTTCTTTCTTTTTTTTTTTGGGGGGGGGGGTTTTTGGTTTTGTTTTTTTGTTTTTTTTGTTTTTTTTGGGGTTTTGTTTTTTTTTTTTTTTTACTTATTATTTTGTTGAAAAGTTGATGGAATA